>SNQJ01S0024350.1:0-11637 GCA_010110895.2 Picea sitchensis
TACAATTCATCTTCTAACACCATCTTCAAATTCTTTTTGCAAATACCTCAAATCATCCCTCCAACCAAAAGAATCACTTTTTTATATTATCCATTGCCACTAATGCTACTTGAAAGACTTTAGCTTGCAATCACCCTTTATTCTCTACAAGGGTTTTTAATTTCACGTTAGCACTTATTGTGTAAGGGAATTCAAACTACTTTGCTTCATGACTTCGTTTATTATCAATTCCTTTCATCAAGGGGGGCTTCATCATCTCCTTGCTACTTCAACTACCTTATTTGTCTCGAGTGTTACTTATCCTCTTTATAATTTGATTATACTCCATTATTGTACTTCTTTTGATAGCAAAGACTTATGTGTTACTTCTCCCTTTTATAATGTGATTGTAATCAATTATTGGACTTCTTTTGATAGCAAAGAAACCCTTATCAATTTTCATGTCAAGGGGATACACATTAGTATTCACAATCACTTAGAAAATTATCTTCTTAGTTATCAACTATATCATACGACAGCACAATAATATTTTACTCGTCCTAGGATTAATATGGTCTTTTGAAAATGCCCCCAATTGCATGATTTAATATGCATTTCAAGAGATTAGAAAACCAGGTTATTTAGTTGTCAATCCTGACTTGTATATATTGTACTAAATTTAAAAAAAACAATGTGTATTTACCAAAATAAAAAGTTGTCACAACTATGTTACAACATGATGTAAACACTATTCTAAGTGGCAACCTTTTAGCACCAGACAGAAGTACCGTGATGAGCTTGTTCATATTGCCTGGAATTGTGAGGGGAAGCATTGTAACCTTGGAAATTCCATGGTTCCACTCTTGTTGTCTTGATTCCAAGCAAATTTTACGGTTCCAGCCCTGCCCTTCATGGTTCCGGACAATCCATACAAACTCATCATGGTGTTTCTGTCTAGGGCTTAAGGCTTCATTCTAAGTTTGTAGCTAATACACTACTAGTATCTAAATAAATAGAGCAACATCTACTTTTTGCAAATATATCCATCATAGTCCCACTACAGATACATGTATATATGGGTAATTTTTTTACTAGCCATTGAAATTGTAGCATTTCATGCAAGAGTTTAATTCTTCAAGGTAATCCGGCATCAAACGAACACATTTTGTGTTCAGCTAATTATGCATAATATATGGTACCCATGCCACCAACACCATGAGATGATAACCGCCGTTGTAGATGAAAATCACAGCCAAACTCTGGATCAAAGAAGAGTTGTGGGCATTTCTTTTCGACATTCTGATCCCCAAATCATCCACTTTACATGCTCATAAAATTGCATATTTACTTTACCATGGCATATTGAAATACTCGAATGAAATGCTTCAAATGCAATGGTCAGTAAAAATTACCATGTTGATGAAACTTACATGATATTCCACAGCTTCTGATCACATCTGAATAATGACCACATCTTACATGATATTCCACTGACCAAAACATCACTTTGCTGCCCAAATTTTTGTGATAAAGGTAGTTTAGGAATAGTAACGGATTAATATGCCATAAAGTTCACAATGTTGACATTTGTCTACATCGATGCCATTTGCATAACAGGCTTGCAACTGCTGTTATTCATGTTTCCAATCTTTCAAATGAAAATATGAATCAAATTATGCAAGCAAAACATCATTTTTTCTTTATTGACAGTTGTTTGATGGCATAAGGTAGGAATGTTATCCACTTCACAAGTTGCCTACTAGCACTCCAGTCCCATACATGCTGCAGGTTCTGTTTAGCATGCTGTTGTGTATATATTTAAAGAAGGCAGGTTAAAAAATACATCACCACATGAATCTTTGTAATTCACGACCCCATTGGAAGGGTTTGAACAAAAACAATGCAATTGCAAACAGATTTACAATAATGTATTGCATTCCAATTAAGATCCAAGCTGTGTCATCAATTTGAGCATGTAGAATTATAAAATAAAAAGGAATAGTATAATATCTGAACTCAATTAAGGGGGCTGGTACTAGAACCGCTGCAGCTGCAAAGAAAAATACAAATATCCAAAAATTTTGTCTTGTTTTTCCTGTAGGCAGATTAACATATAAGGAAACAATGTTAGATGTGATGCTACCATGCGATCATAAAGATCACAACATGTGAAAGATGCTAAGCTGATTTAAAGCAGATGCAGAACCAGAAATTTGTCTGGAGTAAATTGAAGATATGCTTCAGCACACTTTTAATTACCAACCTAAAGTATTGAAGATTGACCACCATGAATACACATAAAGAGGAGTTAAAAGGTACTTCATTAACCAATGTGCTTGAATGACCTTTCTCCATATATAGAAAGGATAGTGCCGATTGTCAGCAAGGAGATATGGATGTGCCAGACTGCAAAATTACAGTGTTTAGGAGAATTATAAACTATCCTTGACATTGTCCAAAAACAACATTCACACATATAATATGTAATTAAACCATGTATCTAGCATCCCTTATTTCTTCACTCAGAAATTAACACATATAGATAGCAACTCAGTTAAAATTTGAATGCAATACACATGAGGATTGAGTCAGGAGATTAGGTAGTGTTTTTCTTTTACATGATGATTAACTTATTAAGTAAACAACTCTCATGGGAATGATGATTGTCCAAAAACAACTCACACATATAATATGTAAAGAAACCATGTTGTCTGACATCCCTTCTTACTTCCCTCAGAAAACAACACACTTATAGATAGCAGCACAATCAAAAATTTGAATGCAATCCATATGAGGATGATTTAGGAGATTAAGTAGTGTTTTTTCTTTTAAAAAAGCATGGTGATTCAAGTGATATTAGACATCGAAAGCTGCCAGGGTTGTAAA
Source organism: Picea sitchensis (assembly GCA_010110895.2). Taxonomy (NCBI): domain Eukaryota; kingdom Viridiplantae; phylum Streptophyta; class Pinopsida; order Pinales; family Pinaceae; genus Picea; species Picea sitchensis. Next base: position 2,866 of record SNQJ01S0024350.1, read on the forward strand.
TGATTTGTCAGATCTCAAAGGTAAACTACATCGTGATAACTGATGATATGAAATTCTTAAGCAGCATACCCAAAGAATCAACAGTAGAAATCTCTAGCTAGACTGACTTACATAAACATTTGAATGTGTCATAGATGTTGCAAAAGAGAAAATCTATTTTCTCTGTCCCTTTCGAAATAATTCAGAAACTGAATGTTTATCCTTTGATAGTGAGTAAAGGTCAAGACGATATGCTCCTATTACTTAATCAACCAATACTGAATATAACATCATGCCTTTTACCTACAGGATTTCAAGATTCTTCACTGCTTTCCTGTTGAAAATGATGAAACATTAGACTTTGATCTACGAAATTGGTGTTCACATACTTCTTTTCTTTCAAGGTTGGTATAAATGTGGACTGTACCTCTGTAATGGATTTTTGACTCCTGAAATAGTACTCCCAACTCAGTGTGAGATATTGTTCTACAGTAAACACTAGACTTTATACTTTGTTCTCATCTCTTGATATGTCATTTATCTATCCAAAGTCTGATAAATTATGGTTCACCCCATTCTAATTATATTGCAACATCTTACGTTTAGAGACTAGTTGTGGTACCTGATTTGCCTACTCAAGCCTGATAACGATGAAATCCTCACTATCCTCCACACCCTATGTGTTACTTATGATAATCCCTAATTGGTTGGATGAAATCCAAGTTGAATATGCCAAGGATCCTGAATCTTATTCAATAATCAAGAATTTGGAGCAAAACCCCAAATTTGAATGGAGAAATAACATTTTATGGTATAAGGATGGAATCTATCTAATTCCATTCTTGAAGTTTAAAATGAAGGTCTTAAGGGAGTCACATAGCTCTCCAGCAGTAGGACATGTAGGATTTTTTAAAACCTACTATAATGCGCAACAATCATTTTATTGGAAGGGAATGAATAAGGATATTCAAAAATTTGTCACCAAATGTGACACATGTCAAAGAAATAAAAATGAAAATGTTATGACTCCAGGATTACTTCATCCTCTACACATTACTAACCAAAAATGGGAAGAAATCTCGATGGACTTCATTGAAGGGTTTCCCAGGTCTGACAGAAAGGATAAGATTTTTGTCGTGGTTGACAGATTAACCAAATACGCTCACTTCCTGGCAATAAGGAAAACTGACTCAACAAAACAAATTGTTGAGGTCTTTTGCAAAAACATTTATAAATTGCATGGCTTTTCGAAGGTCATTGTCAGCGATAGGGATGATAAATTTAAGGGAATTTTTTGGAGAGATTTTTGCAAACAAACTCGAATATCCCTTAATATGAGCTCAACCTACCATCGACAAACAGATGGTCAGACATAAATTGTAAATAAATGCTTAGAAACTTACCTCCGTTGTTTTGTGACAGATAAGCAGAATAAGTGGTCCCAATGGTTACAATTAGCCGAATGGTGGTATAACTCCACCTATCACACTTCCACTAAAATGACTCCTTTCCAAAGCCTTATATGGTTATGAACCACCCAAATGGAAAGAGTTTGTATTGATTGACACTAAAGTTCAAGAAGTAAAGAATCAACTAGATGAAGAGCGGAAAATCCTCAAAATATTAAAAGAAAACTTAGCAACAACTCGTAATCGAATGAAACAACAAGCAGACCATCATAGATCAGAAAGAGAGTTCGAAGAAGGTGATTGGGTATTTGTAATGTTGGATTTTCCTTATTTACAGAGCATTAGTGTTACTAGTGTTCTTTTACTTCGTTACCATTAACATATATATCATGTACTGATCAGTAGCAACATAAACAAGAGACAGAAAAGAACACAAGAGATTTATCCTGGGAAAAACCCAGCAACCTTTCTTATAGATTTTGTTCACAAAGCAAGTCCAATCAGATAAACCATAGCACAAGTGTTAGCTTAACCAGAAATACCACCCCAGCTGCAACAGAAGCACCATACAAAGGTAGCGCACCTCCTCTAGGAGTAGCGCACAAGAGAGAGATACCAAAAGACTGAGCAATAATAAACTGTGCAGCAGCAGCTACTACGTCACCTCCTCCAAAATTGTGCCTTGCTTCTGTGTAGTTGGGAGAGTGTGAGTGAGTGAACAAATGATCTAAGACGCCTCCTTATTTATAGTCTTCTTATCCTTCTAGTTGGGCCGACTTCTCTTTTGGGAAGGTGTCTTTTCATTATACTTTATTCTTCTGGGCTGACTTCTCTTCTAGGGTATTTCAACATCTGTCCAATGGATCTCTTGCTTCCAGAATCTTCTTCGCATCTAAGAAAGGACATCTAGGAGGGAAAGATCCTCCCGCAGCTACCAAAACATCAACACTCCCTCTTAGCTAGGGAGGCATCTTTCAAGATGTCTTCATCTAGTAGTCCATTGACTACTCTGCAATCTACTAGCAGGCACACGGCTGCTACAATGCCTTCGGTAGCTCGAATCATCAGGCACGGTCTCTGCGATCAAACGGTAGCACACACAGCTACATCCAAACGATCTGGTAATCTCCATGACAATCAGCTAGTAGCACACAACTACTACAATGTCATCCAATAGATCACAATTGTTGCCAAGTAGTACACAACTATTGTCCAATGACACACAGTCACTGCTAGTGGAACACATCCACTGTAGTAGCACACAATTATTGTCCAAAGTCACACAGCCTCCGTCAGTGGAACACACCCACCGAAGTAGCACACAGCTACTATCCAGAGTCACACAACCTCCGCTAGTGGAACACATCCATCGTAGTAGCACACAGTTACTGTCCAGAGACACACAGTATCCGCCAGTGGTACACAACCATCGAAGTAGCACACAACTATTGTCCGGAGTCACACAGCCTCACACAGCCTCCGTCAGTGGAACACATCCACTGTAGTAGCACACAACTACTGTCCAGAGACGCACAGTCTCCGCCAGTGGTACACAACCACCGAAGTAGCACACAGCTATTGTCCGGAGTCACACAGCCTCCGGTAGTGGAACACATCCACTGTAGTAGCACAGAGCTACTGTCCAGAGACACACAGTCTCCGCCAGTGGTAAACAACCACCGAAGTAGCACATAGCTATTGTCTGGAGTTACACTACGTGTGTGATGTTTCTTCTCTCAGCAGGTCCGACGGTGCATTACCCCCTCAATCAGCTCACGTGATTGATCTAGGGAACCCTTGGCCAAAGGGGTTAGCTGGCATGAGAAGAAACAACACATCTCCCTCTCAACGAGGGTGGACATTCGGCAACAAGCTTGTCCCTAAAGTACTCATACTTCACTCTTGACAAGGGCTTGGTGAGGATGTTTGCTATTTGCTCATCCTTGGATATGTACTGGAGCTCCACAGCTCCTCTCTTCACCATGTCCCGAATGTAATGATATTTGATCTCTATATGCTTAGACCTGTCATGGAATATAGGGTTCTCGGTAAGCTTCACGCAACTTTGATTGTCACAATGTATCAAAGTTGGCTCCAATTCTAGATCAAATATCCTAGCTAGCAACTTTTGGAGCCACACTGCTTCACGGCTTTCAATGCTTGCTGCGATATACTCTGCTTTTGATGTATTGAGTGCCACTAATGTCTGCTTCCTGCTCAACCATATGATCATGCATGATCCCAGACTGAAACAGCGTCCGAAAGTACTCTTCCGATCCACTGCACTCCTTGCCCAGTCAGAATCGATATATCCTTGTAGCTTCACATCTCCACCTGAGAGATATCTCAATCCATATCCTACCATACCACGAAGGTACCTCAACATATGCTTTGTTGCCATCCAATGTACCTATCTAGGTTGAACCATGTGTTGACTCAAGGTATTCACTGCAAAGCATATGTCTAGCCTGGTGTTAACCAGGTACATCAAGGATCCAATCAACTCTCTGTAAATCGTGGGATCCACCAAATATGAATTTGTCACTCAAGAGATTCAGATTTATTGTCATAGGTTTGGTCATGGACTTGCAGTCCATCAACCCGAATTTCTTCAAGATCTCAACAATATATTTTCCTTGGTTAAGGAAAATCTCATGTGATCTTTTCCATACCTCCAATCCCAAAAAATAATGCATCAAACCTAGATCCTTCATCTCGAACTCTGAAGCGAGCTCCCTCTTACACCCAACTATGAGATTCTCATCTCCTTCCAGAAACAGGTCATCCACATGTAGGATCAATGGGAAACCATCAAATAATTGTCTAATCTGGCATATCATGCCCTAGGTGCCTGCTTGGGCCTGTACAAAGCCTTCTTCAATCTATAGACATGAGACTCCTTCTCATGTATCTTGTAGTTGCTCATGTACACTTCTTCTGGCTACCAGAGCAAGTGTCTCATCATAATCTTCTCCCTCTTGCTGGGAGAATCCTCATGCCACAAATCAAGCTTTGTACATCTCTATGCTGCCATCTGCGGCATGTTTGATCTTGTAGATCAACTTGGAAGCCACTACTGACTTCCCTTCTGGTCTCGGAACCACTTTCACACATCATTCTTCATGATGGACCGATACTCCTCCATCATGGCATCCTTGCATTCCTGCTTCTCAGCAGCTTCTTCAATGGTGGAAGGCTTTGAATCAATGATGTTGCTCATCATCGCCACATAGCTAGAAAACATGTGTGGTTTCTAGAACTGAGGCAAAATCTATGTCCCAGTCCTTCTGACTGATTGCCTCCTCTATCACTGCAGCAAGGTCTATCGAGACAAGGGAACCCTCCCAGGACATCTCACATCTCCTAGAAGCCTCTGAAGCTTCGATCTAGCCTCCTTAACTCATGGCACCTGTCTGTCAATCCTGGAAGACGTTTATGTCTCCTATCTGAATCTGAGAAGGAATACTTTCTGAATGAAAGTCTCTAAGCCACTAACTCTCTCTGAGACCAGGTTCACTATGAATCTGCATGTTGCCTCTCAAGCTTGACTCCCTTTGAGTCCATACGATCTCCGCAGCTACCTGCTTCCTTTGCATCTGTTGACTTCTTCTGAAGTTTGATCTCCTATGGACTATGCTAGGAGGTTGCTCCTCCCTACAAGATCCTAAGGGTTGACTCCCTCTGAAATCTAGCTCCTTCTGAGCTGGTACTTGGTGGGGTTGCCTGCCTCACCACTGGTGGAGTCATTTGCTTCTCTTCATAGTATGGCTTATTAATGCCATGTATCTGTATGAGAACATGCTTGTTTACTGCATCGTTTCTAGGTAGGCTCTTCTAGCACTACTGACTCTTCATGGTGATCTAAAGAGTGGTCAAATTAACTATACGGTCATCTTTGGAGCCTTCTGCTCCTCACAGTCAATCTCCATTAGAGATACTCTCCTTCGTCTTCTACTTCACATGGGTGTGTACATTCGTGTACACAGTTCTATGTCTCGGCTAGAGACAGCTCTAAATCGTTGCCTCCTACAACCGGCATCATAGCTCCTTCTCAGAGCTATCACCTATGACCTTCCCAGAACAAGAGACAAGAACAACATTTCCATGGTAACCTCCATGGAATGGTTAGTAATCAAGAACATCTCCTAGAGGAGATCAATTTCATTTGGCAGATAAGTATATCATTAATGAACAATGAGCATTTTCTTAATGGTAATCGTACCGACAGTATTCAGGTGTACCTAAACATTTGATAGCAATAACAAATAATGAAGTTGTAAAAATTGTTATCCTAGGTACAGTACTTACTTAAGCAACAACAATATAAAACATCAAACTTGATATGCAAACCTGGAGTCTGGTGTTGTTTTCCTGCTTGAGTTTCCTTCTATCGTTCATATGCATGGAAACACCAATGTCTAAAAGACAAATTCTTCATCCTTTGATGCCTTTGAGTGCTCTTCGGCATGTTCTGCATGTGCATGGTGTTTCTTCTTCTCCTTCTCATTTCTATCTAGACATTGAAAGGCATAATGTCCCAGCTTCTAGCAACTGTAGTATCTAACCTTTGACGCATCCTTCTTGATGAGGTCTCTTAGACTTCTTCGGGATGCCTTCTTCCCTTTTCTTTCTCTTCTTCACCTGGGATGCAAGTGCTTGATTTTATTCCTCATTAGTCTTTTCTGTCTTGGATATTAGCCTGGATTCCTCGAGTGCAATCTGACCATAACTTGTCAAACCCAGGCAATCTCCTTCTTGCGCAAATTCCTTGGACAAATGGGTCCCATGAGAGAGGGAATCCATTGAGGGTGGTAGTCACAAGTTCAGCATCTTCTACTGGATCTCCAATAGCTGCTAACTGATCCTTGATCTGTGAGATCCTTGTAAATAAGTTGGCTATTGTCTCTGACTTGTTCATAGTCGCATTTCTGAGTTGATGTCATAGGGTAAGCTTCTGATCAGTGTCCTTGCTTTCATAGAATCTGGTTAGGGCATCAAACATCACCTTTGCAGTCTTTAGTTCTGATACATTGGGTATCAGGTGATCCTTAATTGAGTCTGTCAAGATTCTCTTGGCCTTGACCTCATCCTTCTTGAACTTTTCCTTTGCTTCTTCGTCTTCGGGTTTTGGAAGCATCTTCTTGACGTGATCGAATAATTCATTCTCTTCTAGAATGAGTTGTATTCTATGCTTCCAAGATTTGAAGTTATCTGCTCCATCCAATCTATCCTCAACTCTCATACTGGTTGACATTTTCTCCGGTAGAAACCCTAGCACTGAAAAACCTCGATTTTTCAAACTTCACCAAACTGGACGTTGAGGGTTTCAGGGGGTGCGCTACTCTGTGAAGGAATTATTCCCAGCGTCCTTTGGATAGTGCTCAACGAGCTTGACAAAGTATTGCAGCTGCAAGGTGCCCCTGTAGCGATCTTCCTTCCAGTGGTCAAACTGTTCTGAAGGTAACCAGCTCTAATACCATGTTGGATTTTCCTTATTTACAAAGCATTAGTGTTACTAGTGTTCTTTTACTTCATTTCCATTAACATATATATCATGTACTGAGCAGTGGCAACATAAAAAAGAGACAGAAAAGAACACAAGAGATTTATCCTGGGAAAACCCCAAATGGGGGAAAAACCCAACAACCTTTCTTAGATAAATTTCGTTCACAAAGCAAGTCCAATCAGATAAACCCTAGCATGAGTGCTAGCTTAACCAGAAATACCACCCCAGTTGCAACAGTAGCACTGTAGCACCATACAAAGGTAGCGCACCTCCTCAAGGAGCAGCACACAAGAGAGAGATACCAAAATACTGAGCAATAATAAACTGTGCAGCTGCAGCTACTGCGTCACCTCCTCCAAACTTGCGCCTTGCTTCTGTGAAGCTGGGAGAGTGTGAGTGAGTGAGCAAATGAGCTAAGGCGCCTCCTTATTTATAGTCTTCTTGTCCTCTAGCTGGGCCGACTTCTCTTCTGGGAAGGTGTCTTTTCATTATACTTTATTCTTCTGGGCCGACTTCTCTTCTAGGGTATTTCAACATCTATCCAATGGATCTCTTGCTTCTGGAATCTTCTCTGCATCTAAGAAAGTTCATCTAGGAGGGAAATATCCTCCCGCAGCTACAAAAACATCAACATGTAAGACTCCAACCTTGCAACCAATTATCCCTTAAACAGCAAGGGAAGATCAAATTGGCTCCTAAATTCTATGGGCCTTTTCAAATTAACAAAAAAATTAGCAAAGTAGCTTATGGATTGAAATTACAATACAATTGTCCATAATGTATTTCATGTCTCATGTCTCAATAAGGTATTGGGACAAGCCCAACCAGTTCAAACAGGAATACTTGAATTTGATGAAGAAGGAAGAATCATTTTAGAGCCATAAGGTATTCTTGCCACTAAGGAAAAAGTGCTACGTTCTAGAACCATTAAAGAATACCTTATCAAATGGAAAAACCTTCCAAAAGAAGATTCATCATGGGAAACAGAACGTTTTTTCCGACAATACCCCTTATTACCCTTGCTTTGAGGACAAAGCACTTCAAAAGGGGAGGGAAATGTTACAAATATAATAAATGTAATCTATAACTAGTAATTAATAATTAAAATAACTAATCAACAGTTAGGAAAAGGTATAGGTCACACCTGTTCACTCTCATGACCAATCAATGCCTATAAGGTATACTGTCATGAGAGCAATGTATCATCATCTTTTAATCAATCATCAATCAATATATTAATTACAGAAATACTCTGTCATTCAATGTTAAAAAAGCAATATGCTTATAACACAGGCTACAGAAGAATTTGCGATCCAATCCGACTAACTGAAGCCTCCTTATAGAAGCATTGATGTCATGCCACTTTTCAAGAGGTGAATATATCGCTCAGTCTAACCCTACGAGTCTGTCAAAGAAATTTCTGCTAAAATAGGATCGCATTTCTAAAGTCTCCAGATCGAATTCTCTAAGCCTATAAGTTGACCTGATAAACCCCTCCATGAGCTGACAGTTAAAATTTTAAATCATTTGCAAAGCAACTTGTTTGTGTATATGGTTGTGAAATTCGTGATATGTTTAAACCAATGTTGTAAAAATCGTTTCGGGGAAAAAATCGTTGGGGCCCAAAAAACAACGTTTCGTAAAAATCGGCAAAACATCGGCAAAAAATCGGCAAACTTAAAAAAATACAAAAATATTCATTTTTTTTTAATTTTTGAAACATTTAAAGCAACACTAGCATCAAATAGACAGATTGCCACATGAATATGGAAAGAAAACTGATATATAAGATATATAAGATGTCTAGTGATACATCACACATCAAAAATGAATCATGTCCTGATTCCTGAGTCATCAAAAAATATAATAAATGTATCT
>SNQJ01S0024350.1:54119-84963 GCA_010110895.2 Picea sitchensis
GACCACGATGGCTAAAGAAAGGTGGTGGAAGGCACCCAGAATGGTGGTGCTAACTTCCACCGAAACCAATACCGTATTTGGTCTTCACTGGCCTGGAGAACCAAGAGCGGCTCGCTGGCCTCGAAATGAATTATTTGCCAGGTTGGTAGGTGAAGAGGCTCCTCATGAGTTAATGAGGGATGGGGGTGAACTGCCCATCCATGGAGGCATCCGACCTGACCACCGCAGGGAAATTCATGCCACACGCAAACTCGCCGGAAAAGAAAAGGAAGGTAAAAGGTGTGGAAGGGAAAAAGGAAGGGAGAGATCATAGGAAAAGATCGGAAGAACTTTGAAACAAAATACATAGTGAGTGATAGTAGAGAAGAAGGAGAGTAACCTTCGTTCTCGATCCTTGAAGAATAGAGATAGAGAGTCTCAAGCATCGTGGTCTAGCGCAGGGGTCGCTAGTGGTAAATCCATTCGGAGTCACTGAGCCTACAGTTGGGTGGAAAAGAGCACCCCTCTCAGCAGTTGCATCAAACCCAGTGTTTTTCTGATAAGTGTTATATCTTGTATCTTGAATTTAAATATTCTGACATGTATGCTCATGGTTTGTGAAATTATGAATGATTTTAGTATAAAATTGTCTGTACGGTGTTTTGATCAGAAAGGGTGGTTGCATGCTTATAGCGGAACGACCGCATACAACTTATACATATATATATATTTATGAATAAGTGCATTTTTTTAGGTCTTCTTTCGGGAAAGTTCCCTCACTCTATAGAGCCGGGGTAAGTGCCTAGAAAGGACTGCCTTCGCAATAAAAACCTTGAACTTGCTCTCTACCAGTCACATAAGCTAATAGATCAGATATTTTAAGAGGCCTTCCAGTCGGGTCTTCAAACCTGGTGAAATTTACCCAAGGGCCTGAAGAAAGAATTAATGGCGTAGTTTTTAAAATCCTACACGGGAGAGAATGGTATTCTTAGACTTCGATATTTCAGAGTTTTGGCACCCGAGGTATCTAGGTGTGAGTCCTTTTGTACTCGCGAGTCTCAAAATCCCGACCCGCAAAATCCTGAAATGACAGCATGTGGATGAATTAAGGACCTTTCGGTGGTTTGGTACCCAAGATACCCTTCCTCTTGCTAAATGCACGAATGAGATCCTTTTGGAGGATCTAAGGTGTGTTACGACTGTTAAATTTGATGAAGGAACGCATGCGTTAATGCCTCGACCCATTTTTAACCTTCGTAAGTAGAGAAGAAATCAAGACCGTCAATTCCAAGACCCATGGGAGTACCTGGACCGTCCAGCTATAGAGTACACGTGGCAGCTGGTAAGCATTTCAGCTTTTCGGCACTTGGGAGATCAGAGGGTAAAAAACCTTGTCCTCACGACTCACGAAATCCCGACATATGAAATATTGAAATGCTAGCATGTGGGTAAGTTATGAGTTTTCGGAGTTTCGACACCTGGGGTACCTAAGTGCGAGTTCTCCTATACTTGCAAGTTCCGAAACCCCGATTCACAAAAACTCGAAATGATGATGTGTGGATGAGTTAGGACGTTTCGGTGTTTTGGAACCCAGAATACCCAAGGGAGTATTTCCTTGTACTCACAAGTCCCGAAACACCAACTTGCGAAATCCCAAACCTTGTACTCGCAGGTTCCGAATCCCCGACCCGCGAAATTCCGATGGGTGAAATCCCAAAATAACAGAGTATGTTTAGAGTTGTGATGTTTTGATGTTTCGACACCTGGGATGCCTAAGGGTAAGTTCCCTCGTACTCGCTAGTCCCGAAACCCCGAATTGCGAAACCCAGAAATGACAGCGTGTGGATGGGTTGGGACATTTCGGTGTTCCGTCATCCAGGGTACCTAAGTGCAAGTTTCCTTGTACTTGCCAGTCCCGAAATCCCAACTTGCGAAACCCCGATGAAAGAAACCCCGAAATAAGATGAGCAGGTTTAAGAGTTGGTATTTCGGAGTTGTCGGTATCCAGGAAAATCAAGAGCGAGTTCCCTTTCACTCGTAAGTCCCGAAATCCCGACATGCGAAACCCCAAAATAACTACGTATGGCTAAATCTCGAGATTTTGGTGTTTCGGCATCCTGAATATCCAAGGGCGAGATCCCTTGTACTCGCAAATCCTGAAATCCCGACTTGCGATATCCCGAAAGATAGAGTGTGGAAAAGTTATCATATTTCAGTATTTTGGCACCCGAGGTACCTAAGTGCGGGCCCCATGTGTTCTCCAGTCTCGAAACCTTCGACTCGTGAAATCCCGATGGAGGAAACCCTGAAATGGTGAAGTATGTTAGAGCTTGGTGTTTCAGAGTTTCAGGTCCCGGGAAACCTAGGTGTGAGACCTCCTGTCGTCGCACATCTAGAAATCCCGATGGAGGAAACCCCGAAATAGTGAAGCATGTTAGAGATTGGTGTTTCAGAGGTTCGGCTCCCGGGAAACCCATGTGCGAGACCTCCTGTCGTCGCACATACCGAAATCCTGATGGAGTAAACCCTGAAAGGTGGAGTGCCATGTTTTAAATCCAAGGCAATTTTTTAGTTATGGCAAACTATTGGCCCCCTTCGGATTTCAGCACTTCGAGAGACAAGAGAGCAGGGGAGGGGGTCACATGCAGCGCAATTTCCCGAATCGTGAAATCCGGAAGTACCTCTCCAGTAAGGCCTGTGGTCATGACCCATGATCACATGGGTAAGGATAAGGGATGGTAGGAACTGCATCAGGCCCCATAGGAATTCGGGGAATTCTGTTCCTCGGTGAAAAGAAGGAAACAGCTGAAAAATTCTTAGTTCCCGTAGTGGGTACGTTACATTTGTGTTTTTTTAATGATAAAACACATCGAATCTACATATGCTTGACAATGAATTATTATGCTCTAAACAAATTTTTGACAACGAATTTAGACATTCTCTACACACAAAAAATATAGATAGCGATTTCACCCAGGTTTACATAGCCCTTTACCCAATTATTAGACATCAATTTCACCTAGGGTTACACAACCTTTTACCCATTTCTTAGACAACAATTTCGCCCAGGTTTACACAGTCTTTTACACACTTCTTAGAAAACGATTTCACCCATGTTTACAGAACTATTTACCCAATTCTTAAACAACAATTTTGATGGCTTGGCAAAGATTTTCAAATAGATACAATATCATTTACTAGTAGGCAATAGATTTATTTGTTTGGCAACGATTTTATTTTTGAACGATTTTTCTTGGCAATGGACAACGATATCATAGTCAACGTTTCCTTTTAAATGGACAATGATACCATTAATTTAGTAGACAACAATGTCATGTGTTAATAGACAATGATATCATGTATTGAATGGACAGTGATATCATTCATTTAGTAGACAACAATATCATAATTGGCAGACAACATTATCATATATTAATAGATGATAATAACATATAATTGGTAGACAACAATATTCAACAATTAAACAAATATCAATCTAAAAATCACAATTAAACATAAATGTTGGATTACAATTAAACCAATATCAAAGTTTTCTATAGATTTTGGTTAAAATTTGAGAGACAATCAAACCAAAGACAATGGTATCTTAAATCACAATTTAATATGAAGTTTGATATCATTATTATCATTATGAAGTTGCATGTCAAATGGTTGTTGTTGTTTACATGAAATGTCCATTGAATTTTGAGTGCCTCTTTATCGTCAAATTGTGTTCTAGAAAAGATAGGCATATTACTAGGATTAAGTGACACGTGCAATGAAAAAGGTAAACCCTTCTACAACCAGTATGTTTGGTTTCTAGTTTCAATGTTGCAATGTTTAGTTTATATGGAATAATATTTCTTTATCAAAGGCGAACAACTTATCATAAACAATTCTTCATAATCGAACTTTTAATCAAATATTTAACATACACTTAATTACATTAACTAACATGTCTAAGTAGGTACATTAAATAACATATCCTTTAAAGTGAAATGAACTTTGAAGAAAATAAAAGTAGATTTGTTATACAGAGAAAATAATAATTTTTATTAATATTAAATGATATAAAAGTTTTAAAATTTATTTGATTTTTATTAAAAATAACAGGATTATCATTTGTTAGACAAAGATATAAATGTTGAATTAATAGGATTTGTTAGACATAATGGTTTATTGGCATAATAGTTTAATAGCTTGCACAAGATTAATGGTTGAGGGATTAATAGTTTTATTAGCTAAAACGATTAATAGTTTAACAGTGGATTGGTTACTATGCGCCTTGTGCCTTAAGTCGAATTGTAAATGGTGGTTGGTCATAGTTGTTTCACCACACATGTTGCCTTGTAGGAAACAAGAAATCCTTCGGTTAGTTGCACAATTTAATTTGAGTGATGTCGCATTGCGTCTTGTCGACTTGTTGCTTGGGTATAGTATTCATGTATTTTTGTCAATTAATTTGGTCTCCTAGCGCATTGGATTTTTCTTGGGTTATTGGTAGAGATATGTTATGTTGTGCCAGGGTTACTGTCACACCTATCGCCTTGTGACGACATGATTCCTGATGAGGGGATCATTGCGCACTATGATGGATAGATGCGAATGATAACTCAACTGGAGTCTTGTGCTTCTCGATGTGGGCGTTTGTTCGTTGTAATTGATGTTGGTACTTGCATATGTAACGCATTAACATGATTGGTTTTGCACGCCGTAGAGGTTTCTTGTTACTAGTCGTTGAAGCTGATGTGTTAGGGTGTTGATGTTGTCCTTTAGCTTGTAGGCGTTGTCTTTCTTGTGTTGGGCGGGTAGCCATTTTTATCTATCTTTTGATTATCACATGTTTCATGCAGTTGCATTATGTGTTAGTATGCTGGGTCGTTGTTGTCTGTTTCCTGAATGTGTAAGTTGTGTTGATTAATTGTTGTCGTTGATTTCCATCCTTCTTAATTTTTATTTTTTTTTGCACTTGTTTTTCGTCGCATGTAGTCGTAACGATGTGGGGTCTTTACATATGGTATCATAGCTGGTTCGAATCGTGACTTGGGATCACTATGACTTTCGTTGAGTAGATGCTTGATTAAAAGGTTGCTAATTAAATTGATTGTATGCTTCTGGGTAATCATGGTTAGAAGTTGCTGCAGAGCTAGACGACAAGGTGCTAGGGGAGGAGGCGCAATGCCCCTAGTAGCATCCACGCCTAAGGGTCTAACCCCCAGGGAGACAAACATGTTGTCGGGAAGGAAAATATAGCTGTGGGTGATGTGGTTGGGCTGATGAGGTCCTTTCAACGGATGTTTGAGGCACTGATCAACTGTTTGGATAGAGATGAGGCCAGGGCACTGGCACCCCCTGAGAGTCCACTACACGCTCTGGTCGGTACTGGAAGTATTCACCACGAACTCGACAAGGTTAAATTTCCTGAGTTCTTTGGTGCCTCAGACGGTGCAACTGTTGAGGCATGGTTGGAGAATATGGAAATGTGCTTTTCACTTCACGACTATACCTCCAACATGAAGGTCAACATGGCGGTCTTTCAACTGAAGCGGAGAACTCTTTTATGGTGGAAGACGCTCCTGCTGCAATTGAACATGGTCATCGAAGACGTGTCATGGGAACTTCTTGATGAACGGTTCTGAGAGAGGTGTCTTTCAGAGGAATTCATTGAGAGTCAACTCAACAATTTCAATGCCTTGAGACAGGGAGACCGTATGGTGATTGAGTACGAGGCTCATTTTATAGAGATGCTTCGGTATGCTCCACACCTGAATACCGAGAAACTTAAGGTCAACAGGTTCTTGTTTGTCCTTAATGTCATCATTCCTGAAAAGGTTAGGATTTTTATGCCTCAAACCTTGCATGATTCCATCCATAAGGCCCTCATAGAAGAGGAGGAGCTTATTAGCGGGGTTCAGAGTAGGACTCCAATGAGACCAGCAGGGCAGGTGTCATCTGGTAAGCAGTGACATCAGACACCATCTAGACATTCGGTAGGATATCGTGGCTTCCAGAGAGGATCCAATTTCACTACACCTCGATGAACGACGTCTCATCAACATACTCCTTATAGATCCCCACAACAACGTCGACTGCAACAACAACAGTTTAGGCTTGTTCGGCAGAACAGACCAGGGTTCTAGGCTAGTGGGCCGTAAGCTTTTACTTCGGGTACCAGGAGTACTGGAATGAAGAAAGGGTGTTGGAAATGTGGGGAACCACATTACCAGCGTGACTTCCTAGTGGAGAGGAACAAAGCATCTGGATCAGTCATACCCACTACCGTGGGAGATTTGGGCAAGGCCAATCAGATTCATGCAGTGGTGAATAACCACCAGGCAGAGCACCAACCGACTGTTCTTGAGACATCAGGTACCGTTGCTGACCAGACCCTTAGTATTTTGATATATCCCGGTGCTATCGAGATTTTCATTTCTGGTGCAACACCAAAAATAATTAAGGTAAAGGTAGTCGAACATGATGAGTTTATCTTTATAGAAATGAATTTAGGATAAAAACAGAAGGTTGGTGGGAAGGTTACTGGCTATAGCCTTAACTTGGAAGAGTTTGTCACTAGGGACAACCTGTACATCACGATCTTAGGATCTTATGACGTCGTGATCAGTATGGACTGGTTGGAATTGCATGAGGCGATACTCAACTGTAAGATGAAACAATTGAGCTTGGTCGATGATGAGGGACAGAGACGTGTGATTGTAGGTCAGAACCAAAGATTTTCGCTGAGGTTCATCTCTTCCTTGCAACTATGGAAGAACATGCACAAGGGATGTAAGCTTTATGCGATCCTTGCGTTAAATGAGAAGGGAGTAGCGGAAATTCTATAACACCTTCCAGTGGTGAGAGAGTTTGCGGACGTCTTCCCTGAGGAGTTACGTGGGATGCCGCCAGAGAAGGAGTTGAAATTTACCATAGACCTAAAATCGAGGATTGAACTGATATCAAGAACACCTTGTCGGATGTTGATCCCGGAGTTACAGGAGTTGAAAATGAAACTGAAGGAGTTGTTGGACCTAAGACTTATACATCCAAGTGTGTCACTATGGGGTGCGACTTTAATTTTCATACGAAAGAAGGATGGGTTGTGGAGACTCTACATTGACTACTGTCAATTGAACAAGGAAACGATCAAAAATCAATATTCGTTGCCAAGGATTGATGATCTGTTTGATCAGATGAAGGGTGCGATGGTGTTTTCAAAGATTGACTTGAGATCAGGGTATCACCAGTTACAGATCAAGGAGGATGACTTCCCTAAGAAATCCTTTAAGATGAGGTTTGGACATTAAGAGTTTATTGTTTTACCATTTGGACTGACAAATGCCCTAGGGGTATTTATGAGTTTGATGAATGGGGTGTTCCACGAATACTTGGACAGGTTCGTCCAAGTATTCATTGATGATATTTTGATTTACTCTCAGACGATGGAGGAGCACGATGAGCACTTGTGCTTAGTACTATAGTGTCTACGAGAGAAAAAATTATATGGTAAGTTGTCCAAATGCTTGTTTTATCAATCGAAGATTCATTACTTAGGGCATTTCATTTCTGATGAAGGTATCTCCATGGATCCAACAAAGGTTGAGGCTATTATGGAATGACCTGTGCCGATGAATGTCCCCGAAGTGCGTATCTTGATGGGTTTAGCAAGATACTATTGATGGTTCGTAGAGGTTTTTTCAAAGATAGAAAATCTGATTATGGAATTGCAGAAGAAGAACAAGAATTTTGTTTGGACCGAGAAATGCGCAGAGGAATTTAAGAGGCTCAAGGAGTTGTTGATGACAATACTAATACTGAAGGTCCCTGTCATGGACGCAGGCTTCTTGGTATACACTGACGCATCCAAGGAAGGCTTAGGTGGAGTCTTGATGCAAGATGGTCGAGTGATCACTTACATCTCGAGAAAGTTGAGATGGAATGGGGAGAAATATGCAACACACGATTTGGAGTTGTTAGCCATTGTTTATGCCTTGAGAGTTTGGAGACACTACCTGATTGGATGAAAATTTGAACTAAAAATGGACCACTGTGGTCTACATGACATCTTTACACAAAGCAACTTGAACGCATGACAACGACGTTGGTCAAAATTTCTTAGCGAGTACGATTTTAAGATTATTTACATAAAAGGAACAATGAACAAAGTGGAAGATGCGTTGAGTCGGAGACCGCGCATATTTTCGGTGATGCCTCTCCAAATGAATCTATGTGAAAAGATTCTATCTATACAACGCAATGATGACTGGTACAAATAGGTCAAGGATTTTATCGGAAAAAACACAATGATGGTACCAAAATTTGAAGGATTTACTATGGACAACGACGGATTATTGAGATTTAAAATTCGAATTTACGTACTTCCCAACGACGAGTTAAGGAGTTTGATCTTAAAAGAGGCTCACAGAGCAGTGTACATGGCTCACCCAAGAGTCATGAAGATGAGGGGAGACATTAAACCCTTATTCTTCTGGAAAGGAATGAAGGAAGACATAGTAAACTACTTGGCAAGATGTCTAGAATGTCAGTAGGTGAAAGATGAACATAGACATCCACCAGGATTACTACAACCACACGCTATTCCTGAATCGAAATGGGAGGTCATTTCGATGGATTTCATTGTTGGATTTCCACTAAAGGCAAGGAGACACGACTCGATTTATGTGGTAGTCAACACTTTGACAAAGAGTGCTCATTTTATTCCTGTGCGTATGACGTATCACGCACCTGACATAGCTAGAGTTTTCATCAATGATATTTTGAGGCTGCATGGCATGCCTAAGGGGATTATATCCGATCGAGGATCAATGTTTACTAGATGATTTTGGACTAGTTTCCAAGAGGCCTTAGGAACCCAAATTAACTTTAGTACCACGTATCACCCAGACACAGAAGGGAAGACCGAACAAACAAGCCAAATATTGGAGGATATGTTGCGTATGAACATGATGGACCAACATAAGCGTTGGGAGGAATTCTTGCCACTGGTAGAATTCACATATAACAACAATTATCAAAGAACCATTAAGATGACACCTTTTGATTTTTTTTATGGGCGACCATGTCAGATGCCTTTGAGTTGGGACCGGCTTGAGGATAGGGTCTTGGTGGGATCAGAAGCGATAAAATAAATGGAATATCAAATGCAAACTATAAGACAAAGGATCAAGGAAGTGCAGGATCGACATAAGAGTTATGCTGATGCGAATCGTGTCGATCATAGTTATGAAGTTGGCGATTGAGTCTTCTTACGAGTTAAACCGCATAAGAGTTTGATCAAGTTTGGAAAGGGTGATAAACTCCCTCTTTGGTTCATGGGACCTTTCGAGATTGTGGAAAGGAAGGGGCTTGTGGCCTATCGACTAGCCTTACCTGATTCTTTGAGGAATTTTCACGATGTTTTTCACGTATCTGTTTTGAGACATTATATTAGTGATCCTACACATGTTATTGACATGAGTTCCTTGCAGGTATCTGACGAGGGTGCGCTCACGGTGGAGCCAATACACATTCTGGACCATCGCATTCAACAGCTACGACATCGAACAATAGATCAGGTCAAGTTCTAGTGGGACAACTATAGTCCACACTCGACGACCTGGGAGGACACATATGATATGCGCCAACAATTTCCATTTTGTTTTGATAGATGTACTTATGATACTATGATACACTTTATTTCGGCACTTATATACTGTAAAAATTCAGGACGAAGTTTAAACCAAGAGGGGGTGTATGTAACATCCCACTCTTGCGCACAATGAACAGACTTATTCTTTGAGGACACTTGCTTGCAAGAAATCTGGGTTATTATACTATTGGTCATTTTGATTATGATTATGAGATATTGTGGATTCGATGATATGTTATTTTGTTGTATTTACATAGACATGTGCTATTGACTGGGTTCTCTTGACTGTGTAGGACTCTGGAAATTTAGGATGCCGAGGCATCGATGAAACCACTTGGACTCCGGATCGAGTCAGGGAGTGGACAATTGGGGTTTGAATGTTGTTGATGTGACATATGTACATATGATTAGATGTTATGATGATTGATTATTATTGCTGACATGATTCATTGATGGATGCAGGATGATGATAACTTGCTGACCAGAATCACATGTAGAGTAGAGGGGTCACTCATGAAAACCAAATAATTTGAGGGAGAAGTGTGGCAACATCCCTGCGACAACCTACTAGCACTCCCGCCGTGGTTTGAACTGTAGGTTAACGATTACCTAGTTTGAGAAGACCCATGGTGCCGTGAAGGCAGACTGTGACAGTCGCTCATGATGATTCTAAGGGGCATGCAATAAGGCAGGGGACTTATTCCTTAGAGGCCCTTAGTCTCCCACAATATCACCTGGAGGAGTATTGACTCCATGGGTTTGACGCCTACCAAATTCAGTCAAGACTTGAGTGGCACCCTTGGAGCACGTGGTGCGTCCTTAAGGGCACACCGCGTAAAGAAACAAAAAGAAGCGAGTGGCACCCTTGGAGCATGTAGTGCGTCTTGAAGGGAACATCACACAAAGAAAATGAAAAGAGGCGAGTGGCACCCTTGGAGCACGTAGTGCGTCCTGAAGGGAATGTTGTGATTTTAACTAGTAAGTGAATAAACCTAGTGCCTAGAAAAATATGCCTCCTTAGGACCTAGTCGGCCTTAAAATGAATGATATGATAAGTAAAGTCAAATTTTTTTTTTTTCCGTAAAAAATGTCACCCAACCTAGTGAATGTAAAACCTAGGTCTAAGCAGAACCCCTGAAAAAAAATATTTAGACATATAACAAGAAGGGGGTAAAGAAATCCAAACTTTATTTATTAAAGTAAAAAAAAATTATATTGGAGAATTAAATTTAAAAAAAAGGGGGTAATGGTTGTTTTTATCTACATTTACTAAATTAATTTTTAGTTAAAAATAAAAGAGGGTAAATGGTTGTTTTTATCTACACTTGCTAAATTAATTTTTAATTAAAAAGGAAAAAGGGTAAATGGTTGTTTTATCTACACTTCTTAATTGATTTTTTTAGTTAAAAAGGAAAATGGGGGAAGCTTAAAAGAAATACGAAACTTAAGGAAAAAGGGAAACTTAAAGAAAAGGGGAAACATAAAGAAAAAACTGAATGTTTAACTTAGTAAGGAATCTTTCCTTTGGAACTTTCTATTTATGAACTCAACTAGGAATTAAGTAGGGTGTAATTCATTTAAGAATTGTAAGGGAATTTTGGGACACCGAGGAGCGTTTTTAGGAATGCTCTTGGGTGGATGAGGGAAATAAGAATATTTAATTAATTAATAAAATTGATTTTCTGGTGCAACTAGGGGATCAACTGACATGTGTACGAAGGAGGTTTTTCCTAATTAATTAATGAAAAAGGAATCTAATGAGAATTTTGGGAAGCTAATTACTTGAAAAATCTATAAAAAGGATGGAGGAGGAGGAGTATGGATGACATATTTTTGCGTAACGTTACGCTGCTGAAATTTTATCTTGACTGAACTTTCTCTTGTGGGAGTTGGGATACCCAGCTCGGGTAACGAGTGGTAGCTCGACCTTGCGAGGCGATTTGGGTGCTAGCATTCTCTGGTATTGTGTGCATGGCTCCTTTGTGTCTCGGGGGGCTCAGGGGGAAGAAGAGTACCCCTAGCATTGGCTGGGAGGTACCGGTGAGGTCACATCGGTTGGCAAGTAGGAGCTGGATGGAGCATGCGTGGGACAACGACTTCAGATATTTCACATTTGTCTATGGTACACATGTGTATATTTTTATTGAAGGGTAGTTTAAATATTGTTCCTGTGCCTCCAGTAATGTACTTCTACTATGTTAAATTTTATGTTTTATTCAGTGTAACACTACCCAAAGATTTCATTTTTATCTTCAACAAATTGTCTTGATGAGCCCAGCGTTTTATGATCAAAGAACTTAAAGTCATCCCAACCTTATGCTTGTTGTATTTTGAATTGATTTCCCATGGTGAACCAAAACTCTAATTGAAATGGCTTCTCTACGTTTGTTTTTATTGATTTAATACGAAGAAAAATGTGTTTTTATATTTTGTCCCTTATCCTTTAAGTTATTAGTCTGTTCCTGAGCAGTCGGTCAGGAGCCTAATCGAATGTCTTCACTTCGGTGTTTAATATTGAGATTTAAATGCCCTGCTTTCCTGTGCATGGATAATAATTGAAGGATAAATTTTCAACCAACTATCTACCCCTTACTTATCTCTGCATTTTTCTTTTATGATTAATCTCCAATCCTTGCGCCCTCCTTATGAATGAGTATCTCTGCATTTGATTAATTCATTGCTGAATGATTAATCCTTGCGTTCCTGTGAATGAGTATCTCTACGTTTGACTGATTCAATGCTGAATGATTAATCTTTGTGCTTTCGTTGTGAATGAGTATCTCTGCATTTTTTTAAATGATATGTCTGCGTTTTTCCTTTAATGATATGTTTGCATTTATTTTAATGCTATGTCTACAAATTTATATGTGTCAACGAATTTAAATATGGCTACGAATTGATATATCTATGAATTTATACACATGTCTTCGTTTATTTTAATGCTATGTCTACAAATTTATATGTGTCAGCGAATTTACATATGGTTACGAATTGATATATCTACGAATTTATACACATGTCTGCGTTTTTTTTAATGATAAAACACAACGAATCTACATATGCCTGACAATGAATTATTATTCTCTAAGCAAATGTTTGACAACGAATTTAGACATGCTCTTCACACAACAAATATAGATAGCGATTTCGCTTAGGTTTACACATCCCTTTACCCAATTGTTAGACAACGATTTCGCCCAGGTTTACAAATCCTTTTACCCACTTCTTAGACAACGATTTCTCCTAGGTTTACACAGTCTTTTACCCACTTCTTAGACAATGATTTCGCCCAGGTTTACACATCTATTTACCCAATTCTTAAACTAGTAGGCAACAAATTTATTTATTTGACAACGATTTTATTTCCGAATGATTTTTCTTGGCGATGGACAACGATATCATAGTCAGTGTTTCCTTTTAAATAGACAATGATACCATTCATTTAGTAGACATCAATGTCATTTGTTAATAGACAACAATATTATGTATTGAATGGACAGTGATATCATTCATTTAGTAGACAACAATATCATAATTGGTAGACAACATTATCATATATTAATAGACAACAATAACATATAATTGGTAGACTAAAATATTAAACAATTAAACAAATATCAATCTAAAAATCACAATTAAACATAAATGTTGGATTACAATTAAACCGATATCAAACTTTTCTATAGATTTTGGTTAAAATTTGAGAGATAATCAAACCAAAGACAATGGTATCTTAAATCACATTTTAATATGAAGTTTGATATCATTATTATCATTATGAAGTTGTATGTCAAATGGTTGTTGTTGTTTACATGAAATGTCCATTGAATTTTGAGTGCCTCTTTCTCATCAAATTGTATTCTAGAAAAGATAGGCATATTACTAGGATTAAGTGACATGTGCAATGAAAAAGGTAAACCCTTCTACAACCAACATGTTTGGTTTCTAGTTTCAATGTTGCAATGTTTAGTTTATATGGAATACTATTTCTTTATCAAAGGCAAACAACTTATCATAAACGTTTCTTCATAATCAAAATTTTAATCAAATATTTAACATACACTTAATTACATTAACTAACATTTCTAATTAGGTAAATTAAGTAACATATCCTTTAAAGTGAAATGAACTTTGAAGAAAATAAAAGTAGATTTTTTATACAGAGAAAATAATAATTTTTATTAATATTAAATGATATAAAAGTTTTAAAATTTATTTGATTTTTATTAAAAATAACAGGATTATCATTTGTTAGACACATATATAAATGTTGAATTAATAGGATTTATTAGACATAATGGTTTATTAGCGTAATATTTTAATAGCTTGCACAAGATTAATGGTTGAGGGATTAATAGTTTTATTAGCTAAAACGATTAATAATTTAACAATGGATTGATTACTATGCGCCTTGTGCCTTAAGTCAAATTGTAAATGGTGGTTGGCCATAGTTGTTTCACCACACATTTTGTCTTGTAGGAAACAAAAATCCTTTAGTTAGTTGCGCAATTTAATTTGAGTGATGTCACCTTGCGTCTTGTCGACTTGTTTCTCGGGATCTGCCTCCGTTTTTTTTACAAAGGTTTCTATAATTTGTGATTCCACTATGTTTAGGTATGTTTAGGTATTCGCTCTTTCTAGTTAATTAATTTGGCCAAACCACTTCACACGGTAATGGGTAAAAACCCACAGAAGAAAAATAAAATAACCCTGCACAGTTTAAAAATAAATAAAAAATATCAAATAAAAGAATAATTACTGATGCAGTTAAAACCCCGAGGGACGCATAACTTTTAATCATGGACATGAAGAATAATTTTACTTTTATTAACAGATGGTGGAGGAGGAGGCCTGTGTAAACTATTGGAATCATTAATTTCAACCACCAGACTTGGAGACTCTTCCTTCATGGACTTAATTACCAACACTCTAGTCTCTTCTAGAAATTTTTGGATCTTTGGGATTTATGAACTCTATAAAAATGAGGCAACTGTAACCATTTCCATCATCAAACAATAAAAATTAGTTTCTATGTGTTGTTTTCTATCTTCCTTTGGTTCTGCTCTCTTCATTTTGGTATCAGAGCTTGGATCTGGGTCTCACTCCCTCACGGGAGGGCCCAGGATCCGGAGAGGAGTCACCCAACAATGGAGAGATGAGTGGAGGAGCATCTCCTTACTATTGGAGCAGAAGTTGTTTCCCTATGCGAAGGATGTATGAAGGACGATGGCCAGGCTCTACAACAGCTGTGGTTGAATGGATATGGAGCGAAGGTGTTGATGGCTGTTGGTTGAATGGAGATGGGGCGAAGGCCTTGATGACTTACACAACTATAGGGGATTCCCACCATAACCAAACTTGTGTGGATCATATGAAAGCAAGGTGCCCCGATATGTTCAAGGCAGGGCGTCTAGGCCGGGACTGTTCACCCTCTTCCTTATTCGCTAAACAATTAGCTCTGAATGGAACCCGCTGCAGTTGAAGCCAAGAAAAGAGATGAACATTCAGTAAGGGATGTTTGGTTTATGAAGGATCTATGCAGGCCTATCTATGAACTAGATAATCATTCAATGAAATAGCATAACAATATACTAAATACTAAATGATTAAATCACAATATCATAGAAAGAAGAAATAATTGTAATTGCACAAAAAGGTTGCGTTCACTGTAATCAACCTTGATCTTTATAACAATACATTGCCTCATAGAAAAAACAATTGGTTGCTCCTAATTGAACTCTTACAACAATTGATTTAGAAAACTACTCATGCATTTTGCATGCATTATTTAGTGAGACAATCTATATCTGAATACTAACCAACATAATTTTGTATGCATTATTTAGTGAGACAATCTATATCTGAATACTAACCAACATAATTTTGCATGCATTATTTAGTGAGACAATCTATATTTGAATACTAACTGACATAAAAGAAAACTGTAAATAGATTGCATCATGTCAGATGATTGACAAGACTGCATCAATTACCAACATACTCCCCCTTGATGCTGAGAGGGCTCACAATGTGATCTCAAAGTTTCAAAAACTGGACTTTAGAAACTCCCTTAGTGAAAATGTCTACAAGTTGTTATTGGGTCTTTATATACATTAGTTATACTTCCTTCTTTTGCACCAAATCTCTAATGAAATGATACTTTAAATCAAAATGTTTTGTCCTACTATGATGGACTAGATTCTTGGCCGATTGATGGCACTCATGTTATCACAAAATATCACTGTAGGATGAATTTGTTTCTCTCCAATTTCTTCTAGAACTTTTCTAAGCCATAATGCTTGTGTATTTGCTGAGGTGAATGAAACATAGTCTTCATTTGTGGATGGAAGTGAAACTATACTTTGCTTCTTTGAGCTCCAAGTAGTTAACCCCGAACCAAAAGAGAAACAATTACCATGTAGATTTCTGGTCATCCAAACTACCCCCCCAATCAGAATCACTAAATCCAACAAGATTAAAACTTTTAGAAGTGTAGTAATGAATACCAAAATTTAGAGTTCCTCTCACATACCTCAAAATCCTCTTGGCTTCCTTCATATGTATTTCAGATGAATCTGTCATTTATCTTGAAACAAGAGAAACTGAATAAGAAATATGACGTCTTGTGTGGGTTAGAAACATCAAACTTCCAACAATACTTCTGTATGTTGCCTCATCAACTATTTCAGCACCATCATCTCTATACAACACAATTCCACGAGCAGTTGGAGTGGAGGCTGGTTTACTATCTACCGTATCAAATTTCTTCAACATATCTTTTACATACATTGTTTGACAAATGAAAATTTCATCCTCATTTTGATAAACCTCCATACCCAAAAAATATTGCATGAGACCCAAATCTTTCATCTCAAATTCATTCATCATAGCAATTTTGAATTCATCCTTCATCTTAGAACTACTAACCATATATAATAAGTCATCAAAATATAGACTTACAATAAGAATATCATTACCTTCTTGTTTGTAGTAAAGTGTAGGTTCACTTTTACTTCTATTGAAGCCACTCTCCTGAAAATATCCATCAATCCTAGCATACCATGTTCTTGGTGCATGTTTGAGGCCATACAAAGCCTTCTTTAACTTGTATACTTGATGTTCTTTTCCTTGCACTTCAAAACCTTGTGGTTGTTCCACAAACACTTCTTCTTCTAAGTACCCATTCAAAAAGACACTTTTCACATCCATGTAATGAATGCTCCATTTCTTAGGAGCTGCTAATGAAATCATCATTCTAATAGTCTCGTGTCTCGTGACAGTTGCAAATGTTTCTTCATAATCAATTCCATACCTTTGTGTGAAGCCTTTAACAACTAATCTTTCCTTGTGTCTTTCAACATTCCCATCACTATTGTACTTCGTCTTGTAGACCCATTTAGTACCAATCTTTTTCTTGTCATGTGGAAGTTCTGTAAGCTCCCAAGTGTCATTCATGTGAATAGAATCTATCTCTTCTTGCATTGCTTGCAACCAAACCTCATTAGTACATGCATCTTTAAAACACGATGGTTCAAAATTAGCCAGCAAAATTTACTATCTCACCTATTGGATTTTCTTCATGTGCTGGACTTTTACTCCTTTGATAAATGTCACTTAATCTTCTTACCTTCCTTGCAGAATTTGAATTTGATGTTGGGATTGCACTTGGAATTGAAGAATTAGATGAGGGGCTACTTGGTGGATTTGTATCACTTTGAGATGAAATATTAGTGGGCTTATCATTATCAATATCATCTATAATATCCTTATCCAAAATAGATTTAGACATATCATCATGGCATTTTTTATGACCATAAACTCCCCCTTCATAAAAAAATACATCTCTTGACACAACAATGCTATTAGTGATGGGATTATACAACTTGTAAGCCTTACTTTGTTCACTATATCCAACAAAAATGCATGAATCACTTTTTGGATCTAACTTTTGTCTCTTTTGATCAACTACATGGACATAGGCTACTTAACATTAGGCCTATTTTCATACCAGGCTTCATATGGAGTCATCATATCAAGTGAACTTGTGGGACATCTATTGAGAATGTATACAGATGTAGCAACTGCATCACCCCAAAAAGAATTGCTTAATCCCTTGGTTTGTAACATACTTCTTGCCATTTCCACCACTGTACGATTTTTTCTCTCCGATACTCCATTTTGTTGAGGTGTGTAAGCAGTGGTGAGTTGTCTTTTGATGCCATTCATATCACAATAATTCTGAAAATAGTTTGAACAAAATTCTCCTCCACGATCATTCCTTAAGCACTTATATTCTGAACAAAATTCTCCACGACCTTAAGCACTTGAGATTTTGCAACCTCTTTCATTTTCCACAAGGGATTTAAACCTCTTGAATGTATCAAAGGATTCATCCTTAGTCTTCAAAAAATAAACCCAACACTTTCGTGAGTAATCATCAATAAAAGTAATAAAATATGATGACTTACCCAAACTCTTTGTCTGCATAGGACCACAAATGTTCGAGTGAACTAACTAAAGTGGATAATGGGCCCTCCATGCATTTCCTTTTGAAAATTTCTCTCTTGCATGTTTTCCTTTAGCACATCCTTCACAAATATCCTTCTATCCTTGAACCTTAGGCAAACCATAAACTAATTCTTTTGATGTTAGAAGCTCCAGACTATGAAAATTCAAATGTCCATACCTGAGATGCCACAACCAACTTTTTTCTTCATATGCCATATTGGCAAGATGGTTGTTATGTTCTCCAAACATCAATGGGAACATCCTATTCTTTGACATAGGCACAACTATAACCACCCTATTGCTTATATTCTTATCATAAATTGTACATTGTTGATTTTTAAACACCACCTTATAATTTTTCTCACACAATTGGCCAACACTCAATAAATTATGCTTTAATTGTGGAGTGTAATAAATGTCTTTAACACTTTTCACACCTTCTTTAGTATGGAATTCCATAGCTCCTTTTGCAACAAACTCCAATTCTTTGTCATCACCCAACTTGATCTTGGATTTGAAACTCCCATCCATTATAGAAAATAGCTTCTTATTTCCTAGCATGTGGTTAGAACACCCTGAATCTAAATACCAAATATCTTTAGTGCCATTTTCAGCTTTGTCATAAGATACAAATAAATTGTTTGAAGAGGCTTCATCACCTTCTTGAGCATAATTAACACCTTTGTTATTATTGCCTTCTTTTAATCTACAATCCCTTTCAAAGTGACCATTCCTTTTACAATAATAGCACTGGATATTTCTTTTATCAAATCTGCCTCTGCCTCTTCCTCTTGGATAATTATGATTTTGACCTCTACCTTGGCTTTGGTTTCTTTTGCTGCTAGTGTTGGCATCTTCATTCTTTGTAATTTGCAATTTTGGAAAAAAATATTTCTTGCCACTTTCTCTAAATGAATCTATCATTATTTGTTCATGAGACATAAGAGATCCAACTAGGTGATCAAACTCAAGAGTAGACAAATCATTGCTTTCTTCAATGATTATGGAAACATGGTTCCACCTTGGTGTTAGAGACCTCAACACCTTTTTAATCAAAACCTCTTTGTCCACAATTTCTCCAAGAGTAGCCATTTTATTGACTACATATTTTACTCTCACACAATAATAACTTACATTTTCAGCTTCTTGCATATTGAAATTCTCAAATTCTCTTTTCAATGTCTGTAGCGTGACAACTTTGACTTGATCACTACCTTGGTAAGCTTCTTGTAGAGTCTTCCAGGTATCCTTTGTTGTCTATGCACCTTCAATTCTTGGAAACAAGCTTTTATCAAGAGCAATTTGAATATGAAATAAAGCTTGAGCATTCTTCCTTCTAGATTCCTTCTTAGCTACTCTATCATTTGCATTAAGAGTGGTCCAATATTCTGGCTCTGCATAACCCATTTCTACAATATCCCATAGATCTTTCCCTATAAAAAATGTCATCATCTTGATGCACCAATAATCATAATCACTTCCATTAAATTCTAGAATGGGAAATGAATTAGAGTTTGACATGATTACCCTAAAACAACAACCACCTCTGATGCCAAATGAAGGATCTATGCAGGCCTATCTATGGACTAGATAATTATGAAATAAAATAACAATATACTAAATACTAAATGATTAAATCACAATATAATAGAAAGAAGAAAGAATTGTAATTGCACAAAAAGGTTGTGTTCACTGTGATCAACCTTGATCTTTATAACAATACATAGCCTCATAGAACAAACAATTAGTTGCTCCTGATTGAATGCTTACAATAATTGATTTTAGAAAACTACTCATGCATTTTGCATACATTATTTAGTCAGACAATCTATATATGAATACTAACTGACATAAAATAAAACTGTAAATAGATTGCATCATGTCAGATGATTGACAAGACTGCATCAATTACCAACAGTTTATGGATGCTCCCAAATTTTCGTTAAAAAAATGTTGTGGGAAAATAAATTTCATTATGGATTTTCTTGGTTACTTACCATGGGATATTTTTACTTTGAATTTGGTCTTTGTAATCACAAATTGAGGTGGCACACATTTTTTTTTATTGAATGTATTTGCACTGTGTGCCTAAGGAGGAATTTATCATCGAGATGTGTTGTATGCGTAAAACAGGAGAAGAGGGAGTCAACATGAATGGTTATTGTTGGAGGTTGTCCTTGATAAGCAATGAGATTTGGCTTCCACGTGGGATCACAACCCAGAAAATGGATCCGTGTTGCCTGCATGCTATGTACAAGTAGAAGAAGAGGCCCAGAGAGGGCGCATCAAGGTCGTAAAGGCTAAGCAAGTGAAATGGCACGCAACCTAATGAATTTACTTTCGCTACTGTTGTTAAGGATTTTGCTAACCTGACATATGCAAATATATGAAGAGGCATTGTTGTGTTAAATGTGGTCATGTGGGTCTCATCTTCCCAAGGGAGAGTTGAGTCAAGTGATGTAAATGTCTTCCATATTTTAGTAAGGTGAGAACTTCATTTTGTAATTGTAATATGGCTGAAGTGAAATGCATTGTTGAAAGTGCTTGAAATGCATGGTTGAAAGTGTTTGAAATGGTCATGTGGGGTTCAGTCTTAGAGAAAATTGAGTTCAGTTGTAGGAGGTCAGAGTCAAGTTCAAGTGAGAGAAGGTCAAGGTCAAGTGGATGAGTCTTTGAATGAGTCTAAAATATTTGTGAAAAGGAGTCTTGAAATGTAAATTCATTACATTAATCTCAATAAGAGTCAAAATGTGTGCTAGTTAAAGTTAAAGTTAAAGTGAGAGTCTGTTTGTTAAGATAGTCAAAAGTTGAGTCCAAATCAAATGTTAAATGATGTAAAATCATGGCAAGTGGTGTGTCAATTAATTTTTCCAATCCATTGTAATAGGTTGTTTTGTTGGATATTGATCAACTCCAACAAGAAACATATCCATAAAGTACATTGAAATAAAAAAAAAAAAAAACAAGATGTAAGAAGCAGTGTAAAACAAACTAGTGATGCAGAAGACAAAGGGTGATAGAAGACAAAAAAAATGGATGGTGAAAGACAATGAAGGAAGACTCTCCTTGGAAGAGGTAAAGGACAAAGAAGACTCCAAATGAAGTTATGTAATGATTAATGATGATATGTAAATGGGCATATGTAATGGGCTTGTAATTTGTTGGGAATTTAGTAAAGAATGTGGAATTTTTGTTGTACCTAGGATGAAATGATGCATATATGTTGTAAGGGGTGCATGATCGGTAGTTCTCGGCCATAGGCATAGGAAAACTATATTCCCGAGGTGTTTACTAAGCCTACATGGATTAGTGTGATCATGTAGCGTGTATCCCTCTTATGCATAGAGTGGATGTGGCATCAAGCTGTGGAATTAACCACTAGGTAGGTACGAGGGTGGTAGGTGTACTCGTATTTAAGTTTGATGGTGATCAGAGAAGTTAGATCTTCGATTAAGGGGAGGAATGTGAGATTAAGTAATCTCATAGTGTGAGTTGGTTGGGACCAAGTTATGACTAAAGGAGTCTAATATATTGATGAACCATGTACATGAAAAGGATACCTAGAGAACTGGTGAGTGTAGTGGATTGTACCCATGTATCTCAGTAGATGGATTTCTTTTTATATGGAAATCAATGATCAATTGTTTGCAGGTGCAAAAGGAAGATGAAAATGTTCGAGCATTAATCAATGTTATGCAGGTACAAAAGAAGAAGAAAAAAAAATGTTTGAGGATGAAACTCATAGTGAAGAAATCCCAAGTGAGTGCATGCAGTGTAAATCAATTTCCCCATCATGCAACAATAAGCAAAGTTTTTGGTCAATTAGAAACCACTTGGTGTGATGGTTCATGAGAATTGTAATTGTTAGGGATAAGTCGTAAAATCCCAAGGTGATTTATGATTAGGGGAACCCAGTAAAATAAAGTAGCACATTGAAGGAAGCCCAACCATATGAAGATAGAAGCTGAAGATGATGACATGACTCAAATAAAGACCTAACCAATACATGTATTCATTAAGGAGGATACATTGCAGATCAAAGGAGAAACTTGCAGACATACTTACAAAGGCTTTAGCACAAGAACAATTTGAATATTTGAGAGAAGCATTGGGCATTGTAAATATTGATGTAATTAGTAGTAGAAATTAGGGGGGAGTGTTGGAAGAATTAATTTCTACCAACAACCACCAGAATTCGAGACTATTCCTCCACTGACTTAATCACCGACACTCCAGTTGCTTTAGGAAATCTCCGGATCTTCAGGATCCTTCCATGACCTCTATAAAAACGAGGCAGTTGTAACCATTTCCATCATAAAGCAATAAAAATTAGTTTCTGTGTGTTGTTTTCTGTCTTCCTTTGGTTCTTATCTCTTCAAAAACCCTAGCCGTAGGATGCCATAAGGCTCCCACTCATATGCCTTGTGGCTCTGCCTCCCCGTTGCGTTGTAGCTAGGCCGTCATCATTTTTCTTTGTCAAGCGATAAGTGGAAAGTTTTCTTTTCCCTCCGGTGTGATGGAAAGGGAAGGGTAAAACCTAGAAAGTTCTGGTGATATAGGACTATGACCGAGATCTCTTGGACATGAAGTCGATTTGGTGTGTGCCAGGTGGAAAATACTCCATGCGTGACTCAGGTCCTTTGCCTATTCTTCTCCGGATGAGGAGGCCTAGGGAAAAGTTACAACTTCCAAGCTTATCTCTCAGGTATGTGATTTTCCAGTGGGGCCTTTCTTCTTTCGCAAAACCATCTGTCTTGTGGGTCGGCCCTAGCCTTGGGCTCGAGGAATCTCCCTAGGGAATTTGTTTTCCTTCCTGTTCTGGGAATCTCTCAAATCTGTTGCATTCGGAGGTGTAGAGGTTGGATGTGGACATTCTTCCAGAAGAACCATTCGAGGGACTCTTTCCAAACAACCCTCATTTTAATTCCCAATGGTTTTGGACCAGACTTCCCTCATCTGGAATGGCATTCA
Source organism: Picea sitchensis (assembly GCA_010110895.2). NCBI lineage: Eukaryota > Viridiplantae > Streptophyta > Pinopsida > Pinales > Pinaceae > Picea > Picea sitchensis. The sequence goes on from SNQJ01S0024350.1 coordinate 77,224, forward strand.
ACTTCAACGACTTGTAATTACTTCTTGGAGTGAATCCCAATAGAGTTAGAGTTGGGTAAGTCTTTTTCCTTTGATCCAAAAATTTTCATTGCTTCACTTCCCTTTTCGACAACTCAGGCTCTTGGTGAGGAGGATTCAAATTGTGAGTCTACTTTTCCCATTGGGCATTGGGAGGGTAGTAGGAGAAAGAAAATTTGTGGTGGTCTTGGGGATAAGGCAGTGGTCAAAAAACAAAAAACATAGGCTGGAATAAAAATTGTTGCTCGACCTCAAAAGTTGGCCCTAGCAGACAACATTATGCTTCCTGAGGTTCTGAAAAATGGTGGAAAGGGTGATGGTGGGTTGAGAAAATGGTTTCCATATGGGAATCAACTCATTGAGGGACTGGGTAAATTTTTTTTGGACAGGCTTGCTGATTTATTTTCCCTCTATCCACTTATTATCTAAAGGCTAGTTCATGTTAAAATTTCAGAGTGCTGCAGAATCTGTATCCATGGTTCTGAAAGCTCCATGGTACATAGACTTGACATTGCTGCTTCTCAGGATATGGGCATCGTTTGTCGATGCCAGTCGTGAAAGAATAAGATAACTCTTGATTTGGGTCCAATTTTCGGGTCTGCCACCTGAAGTATGCAAGGTGAAGGGTTTTTAAAGTATAGGGAATGCACTTGGAACCTATATGGACGTGGAACTGTCCTTCATAACCACTGGAAGGATGTCAATGCTTGTATACTTGTCTCTCTAAATTTCATAAAAGGGTTCTCAGGGGATATTGAACTGATCTAGGGGAATAGAGTCTTTATGGAAGAGCTGGATAATGAGGGCATCTTGTTAAAATGACATAATTGCCATAAGCATAGTCACAGGGCCACCTAGTGCACCCTACCCATGAATTAGAAGAGGAAAGAAATTATAGGGGAGTGTAACAAGAAGAGAGCAGCCTTTTTGATTGGGGATGCTTCATCCAATCATTCTTCAAAGAAAGATAGGGTATAGTTTGAAAACCATGGTGCTATGGCACATAGAAATAAGTAGGATTCAGAGTGTCAAGCCACGACCATCTCCACCTGTTTGGGCTTAGGTTAAAGATCAAATAGAGGATCTCCAATGTCATTTGAGGCCACCATGAGAATGATTCAGAAGGAAATAACAACACATATCGGTATGACCCCAATGTCCCCTGCTTTAATTTTTGTATTTCAATCTTTATCTCTTATCCGAAAAAAACTGGGTAGGAACTCTGAAGAATATTCCTTTTTCCCTAAATTCATTCACTGTCTACTACTCCTCTCCTTCAGAGCTGCCTCTCGCACACATTTCTTTAGTCCATGCCTCTATCCCTACCCCTTCCTGCCCTTCTAGCCTAAGCCAAGACTCCTCAAAATTATCATAGGAAGACATGGTGCTCTACTAATTGAGAAATCGACTCATTCAGGATTCAAGGGAGTCAAATCTCAAGCTGGAGGGGTTGGGGTTAAATCCTCTACCTTCTTCTAATAATAAGGGGAGGGGGAGAAAATGCTACCTTTCAAAATATCAGTCCAGGGCTTCCATGGATATGGCAGTCACACACCAATTATCCATCACTAGGTCCCTTAGAGAAGTGAAAACCTCGGAGGGGGGTGCAAAATGAAAGTACTCTTATTCAACTGTAGGGGTTTGGAGAATCCATTGAATAAAATTTACCTCCATAGGCTGTTGGAGTCTACTCATCCGAATATTTTGATGCTTTAGGAGATCCTCGGTGATGCAATCTTGGTTTTCCCTCTCCTGGAGAAACCTTTTAAAGGATTAAATTTCATTGGTTTGGATGCAAAAGGATGATCATAGGGATTATCCATGGGATGGCGTCCAAGATCTATCAAGCTCGCAAATTCTTGGGTTTTTTTCAGGGATGGGAATGACTGTTAGTGTGGAGAAAATTGGAAGTAGTTTCACGATCTTAAATGTTTATGGCCACTCCCAAGATCGCATATAGTTATGGGAAAACCTTTTAGTCAAGTATTTTGCAAATAAATGAACCTCATCCTTGGGGGAGATCTAAATTGATCCCTGGGAGCTGTAGAGTCATGGGATCAAAGGGCCCATGTTGATTCACAGTCGAACTATTTCGACCACAAACTGGGAGATTCATGTTTATTAGACATTGATCCCACAAATATTTTCCCAACTTGGAGAAATATGAGGATGGGGGAAGAATACTTTACAAAAAGGTTAGATAGATTCCTCATTTCTACAAACCTGGCAGATTCCCCTCTTTTCTTTAGACAATGGGTGGGATCAGGAGGTGAATCTGATCACCACCCAAACTTTCTGGAAGTTGCAGGAAACCAATGAGCCCTTTCAAATTCTATTCAGCTTGGTTAAAGGAGGAGGAATTCATAAACCTCGTAAAGGAGCTACGAAATCCCATCAATCAGGAACATTGGGTAGTGGTTTAGTTTGATCAATTTTTTTTTTTTTTTTTTAAAAGGCCACGATTGAATGGGTTAGAAAGAAGAAGAAGATGAATGAGCAGGATATTATTAACAAAAAAGAAGAATTACAATCAATATACTACACATAGGGTGGAGGTTTCTCATCTCCTGAAACCAAAGAGGCCTTATCAAATTTAGAAAAGAAAAGAAGGCAACTTATGGAAGTAAGAGAAGTAGAGTTGAGGTTAAAGAGTAGAGCACTTTGGTTACAAAATTGGGATGAGAACACTAAATTATTCTAGGCTTATGTAAAGGGGAGGAAGATGGAAAATACTATTTGGAGCCTTATGGATTCCTTTGGTAGAAATTTTACATCTTTAGAGGATCTGGCACGACTGAGCTCTCAACATTTTAAAAACTTATTTATAGATGAAGGAAGAGTCACAATTGATGTTATTGTACATATGGCCTTATTATTCCCAAGGTTTTTAGAAGAGGAAGATAATATGAATCTTATGGAAGAAGTCTCTGAAGAAGAAATTAAAGAGGTACTTCATAATTTTCAAAAGGAAAAGAGTCTAGGACCGAACGAGTGGACAATGGAATTCTTTGTGGGTCTTTATGACCTCATTGAGAATGATATTATAAAGTTTGTTGAAGAATTTCAAAGAAATAATTATATTCATCCTCCACTAAATGCAACCTTAATTGATCTTATTCCCAAAAAGAATGATCCATAGACCCTGGAAGAATTCATACCTATCTCTCTATGTAACTGTATTTTTAAGGTGATATCTAAAATCATGAGTAGAAGGCTAAAATGTTTTCTTTTAAAATCCATTTCATGGGAGCAATTTGGTTTTTTGGAAGGTAGACAGATGCATAAAGCTATTGGAGTAGCACAAGAGGCCTTACATAGTATCAAAACCCAAAAGTTAAAAGGGGAAGTACTCAAGATAAAACTCTCAAAAGGATATGACGGAGTCAGTTGGCTTTATTTGAGGATGATACTAACCCATTTTGGTTTTGAAGTCCCCTTTATAAATTGGATAATGAGTTTCATTTCGATAGTATCATTTTTTTCCTTAATAAATGGTTATGCATCATCCTTCTTCTCAGCTGAAAGAGGACTAAGGCAAGGTTGTCCCTTGTCACCTCTTCTTTTTTTCTAGTGGAGGAAGGGCTCAGTTGGGCCATTAATGAGGCTAAAATCAGAGGGGAGTTTTTTGGTGTATCCTTATCTCCAACCCTAAGGATTTCACATCTTCTCTTTGTGGATGATGTCTTGGTATTTTACAGTTGCCTGTGACATGATGCGAAGAAGTTAAGATATATCTTGGAAATTTTTTGTTGTGCTATAGGTATGCATATAAATGGAAAAAAATCAAGTTTGTCTACACACCTCATGGAGGAAGAGGAGGTAGGAGCTTACAAGGAATATTTTCCTTTTGAGTCAAATCCTTTTGATGAAGGTTTGAAGTATCTTGGCTTTCATCTAAAACCCAATAGATACAAAAAGAAGGATTGGGACTGTCTTGTAGCCAAGCTAGAAAGGAGACTAAAGTCATGGAGCTTCCACTTGTTATCCAGAGTGGGGAGATTTGTCTTAGTGAAGTCAGTGTTGGAAGTTAACTCGGTATATTGGATCTATCTGGCATAGGTCCCAAAAGGAATGTTGGAGAGAATAATTAGAATCTGCTTCAGATTCTTATGGGTGGGTCAAAATGAACATTTTGTTATGCCTTGGATCAAATGGGAAACAATGGCAGTCCCAAAGCTACTGGGGGGCGGGGGATGAAAAATATTCACCAATTCTCCAAATCCCTAGTAGCCAAAGTAGGATGGATATTGATTACCACAAAAATTCTCTAGACTAGGGTGGTCACCCAAAAATATATTTTATCAGATTCAGCTTAGGAGTGGATCAGAAGGCCCATAAAGGAAGTGCAAAATTTCATGATTATTTGGAAATCCATCTTAAAGTATTTCTTAGTGGTTGGGAAAGGACTGGCTTGGAGGGTGAGAAGAGGTACATAAGTTATAATTGGAAAGGATCATTGGCTGGGCATTGACAGGGAACACCTACTCCCCTAACCACTAATTGATATCCTCCACGAACATGGTCTCTTTCACCTGGCCCTGATCGGAAACAAAATTAGAACCACGGTGTTGGGATAAGAATGGAAATGGGATTTACAGTTGGGTCCGGGTGAAGGATTTATAGTGGAAATGAATGAATATATCAGAGCTCTCAAAACAGGGCACATCCATATAACAAACAAGGAGGACAAACTAGTATGGAAACACAATCCCCATGGGATTTATACGCCAAAAGCAGGCTACATACAAATAAACATTGATATCCTCCAACAAGAACCTTCTTGGTGGTGGAAATGGATCTAAAAAATAAGGTGTCCTTTAAAATCCCATCTCTTACTGTGGTGTCTGATAAAAAATAAGGTCCCAAATTGGGACAGAATGAATCATATAGGTCTGGAAAAATGATGATTTTAGGGGCTAAATTTCTCTCATGGGCTAATTTTCCATGGTTTTTACAAAAAATATATTATGATTCGCCCAAATTCTAAAGCATAAAATTATTTTACCTTAAAAATCGCCAAAATTTTATTAAAACTATATAAAATCCTTAGAAATTTGAATATTTTTACAAAAATATCTTCAAACATTTATACTTGGCATATGAAGGATTAGTAAGATTCTCCAAGGTTTCTACATTTTAAAATAAATTTCCATCCTTAAAATCATCCGTGGTCTGGAAGGCCCAGGTTGGTGTCCAATTTGCAAGGGCACCGAGGAAACTAACATTCATCTCTTTCTAGTCTTCCCCTTTGTCCATCACACATGGACTGAATGTGCAATAACTCTTCGACGAGACTGTAATTGGCAAGGACAAACCATTGTAGAGGATTGCAAGAAGTGGATGGAAAATCCCAAAAACCTTAATATAAAAGCTATTCCTCTGCTTATAAAACAGGGTGTATGGTTGGCTCATAACTCTATCATTTTCAACGAGAAACCTTCCATTCCAAAATATATATTTGCACAAAGCCTTAGCATCCTATCCCACTTTCCACAAGGGAAATATGTTCCTAGTGTAATGTAGGTATCATAGGAAATAGTGTATCGTGCCAGGATGTGGGACTATTTTGACGAGGCATAAAAAATGAGGTACAATTGTATGGTGAAGGATCTACACTAGACCTTTCAAATTCACACTTCTTTAAAGTGAAAATGGGATTGGGTCTGGGAACAAATAATTATGCTTAGCTATTGGCCCTAAAATTGCTATTAACTTTTGTTGGGAAAAGGTGATATCAAATATTCAAATATTTGGTGACTTAATGGTGATCATAAACTAGATGGAAATCACAAAAGTGTCTCAACATCATAATCTTCATAATCTTGCCCCTCCTTAAATAAGTTTTTATTATTCTGGACTCTTATACAAATTAATCTATTCTTCATGTCTACAGGAAAAGAAACAGGGAGGTCGACAAACTCTCTAAGGAGGATAATCTATTGGCTCACGGGAAGTGGAATATAATTGAATTCAAAGAAGGATCAAATTTTGAATATTATTATCGTCCATTTAGAGAAGTAGGAGGCCATGAAGGACTAGATCAAACAGATCATCCAAAACAAGCCTTGAAACAAAAAATTTCTTGCCACCCTGCAATTCCCCTCATTTATCAAGGGACAAATCATATTCTTGAGAGATAAACATACTCCCTCTCTTTCTGAGCTATGCTTGAGAATAGAAGAGAAATAAACTTGGGATTCCAACCCCATGGGCAATGGAGAGGACAAAATTATCCAGCCATTAACATAATCAACCATCCATAACTCCGAACCAGCTGAACGAAGAAAAAAAAATCATTTAGGACAAACATTGACCCAGATTAGACCCAGATTAGAAGCGTCGTCGAGAAGCATTCTTGTAGAAATCAAAGACATTGTTGACAATGGTAAAGAGGCTGTGCAGAACAAGGTTCTCCAAGTACTGTTAGCTCTGAAATTTATAGACTTCATAAAACTTGGGACTATTGGAATAATGATGGAATATACTAAATATACTTCCAACAAACAGATTCAGGAATAAACCAATATTGTTGAAGATGCAACCCTTCTTATCATCAACAAAAACTAACAATAAATTTCCACCGACCATGGGCTAGACTACACCTGGAAAGTCTTACTGGTATTTTTGAATTGTCCTTTTCAGTATCCAAACTTGTATATGCTTAACTATCATGCAGGGTTGGGGTTCATATCTCCCAACTGCACTGAACTAAACTGGACCATAAATAACAAAAACAACCCAAACAAAGTGTTTGTCGATGTCCAAAACAAATACTGGACAACTAGACTTGGGGTTCTTAGCTCCCGACTGGACTGGACCACATATAAAAAAACACAAAAATGAACCCAAAAAAGGCATTAACCAATTCCCAGAACAAATACTGGGCAGCTACAACATATTTATATAGAGGTTTTATGTTATGAAATTAGCCAGGACTCTGTCATTCGAAAACAAGTAAAAATAATTAAAAGCTACAGTAGTGCATGTGTAAGATTATTAGCATGCCTGGAATGCACGAGCTTGACTGACCATGTCAGAGCCATTGAAGATAATTTTGAAGGTCATTTCCTAGATGGGGAAGAGTGACTCAATCCCCTTGGACTTGAGATTATGCCTCAATGGTTCCGAGATATTGAAATTAGAAACCACGTTGGGATTATCTTCCTTTTCTTCTTCTTTCTCTTCATATTGGACATTGCTATACCATGTCTTCTTCTTGTTGCGCTTGGGACTGGGATCCTCCCCTATAACCACCTTGCACAATTTCCTCTTAGAGGTAGCAGGTTCAATTCCATTCATGGTATGGTCCTCCTCTTGTTCCTCACCATACACATTCTTCTTCTTGTTGTGCTTGATCTCACCAGACTAGGCGGTGTGCTTCACCTTCTTCCTCGACTTCGAAGAAGGAGATGAGTGGTGGTCAATTTCTAAAGTGGGAATACTTCTCTTCTCGATCGATGGAACGACTGGGATTCAAAGGAGGAAAGTAGTGCAGGTTTTTGCAATATATCCACGTATATCATCACACTCTGAAATTGCTTATGGTGTAGATTCACAACATGGTGTCCTCCATGCAATCTATTGCAGTCTGTGAAATCCTGCATCAATTATACATCGTCCACCCATGAGTTGGGTATTTCTTCAGAGAATTGTAGAATTCAATGCTTCTAAACTAGCTCTCATTTGTTTCTCACTACAACAGGTATGCATACAGTGTGCATT
>SNQJ01S0024350.1:102438-113913 GCA_010110895.2 Picea sitchensis
AATAAAAAAATATATATAAAAAAAACAAAAAACATACTATAAAATAAAGATATTATCAAATTCAGTTTTGATTTTCTAAGAGATTGTATGCTATCACAATTAGTGTAGACGTATCTTCAAGGATTTGTATGCTATCACAATTAGTGTAGACGTATCTTCAAGGATTTGTATGCTATTACAATTAGAATTAGTGTAGACGTATCTTCAAGGATTTGTATGCTATTACAATTAGTGTAGATGTATCTTCAAGGATTTGATCCAGAGTTAAGATATATTTACACTAACAATTCAGTTAAATAAAACCATTCAGTTAAGATATATTTACACTAACAATTCAGTTAGTAGCTGTGCACTCTCTTACGCGTGAATGCGCTTTCAACACGGTATTTTGTGTTTAATATTCAACTCCTGTTATATGTACAACGCCACTTCCCTACCATCCCTTCATCTAATCTAATCTGTTCAACAATTTGAATATTGTGAGAGTGTAGAAGTCAGTCGTTGCATTTCCTTGCATTCCATCACCATCCCAGTGTGGGGTCCGGGGGCAACGCCCCTAAATTTTTTTAGGTGGTTTTTTCAGCACATGGTTTTCTATTTCTGGTTAAGGAATTAGGGTTTTGGACTAATCCAGGTCATTGGGTTAGGGTTTTGGATGCCGCTCGCTCCTATATGTAAATTGTATTGTAAACAATGTAACACAATGAATGAATATAATATATGCTGGTTTTCCCGGTTTGGGTTTCCAGGGAAAAAATCTCTGTGTAATGTTTGTATTTTCCATTGTATCTTTTCTGTTCTTTTCTGAATATCTGTTTACAATAGACATTGTACAAGGTTAGAATTTACATAACTTCTTGAATCCTTGTAACTTGTGGTGACTCAATAAACTAGGTCAACATAAAAGATACATTTTTTTGGGATTATAGCGTTTACATATACTATTATCGTTGAAATACTCATTAGGTTATTCGTAAGTAGTACGAGAAACGTCAATCTAAGAAGTATCGAGAGAACACGCACATGCACAAGATTGAGGAGGAGATTGCAGCAACAACGTGACAGATGGAGGCCTTTTATTAACAGATGGAGGAGGCCTGCAGAAACCCTAGCCGTAGGATGCCACGAGGCTCCCACTCATACGCCTTGTGGCTCTACCTCCCCGCTGCGCTGTAGCTACCCCATCATCATTTTGTACACCTATTGACAATGCCCACAATTAATGATCTTTTAATCTAAAAACCTAATTTGATGGCTATCAATAAAAGATGGTAGCATATTCTTAGTTGTCCTCTCAAATCAATGAATAAGATTCATTGTTCATAACTTCCTTGCATTTATGAATGCATACGTTAGCATGTTTACTTTTTCACATTTACCTAATCATATTTAGAAATTACTGTAAGGCCATATGATTGCCACGTTTAGATGATTAACAAGAATTAATATGTGGAAGTTTTTATTGTCATGTTTACATGATTAAACCACATATTGAAGTGTTGGGATGTGAGCCCCCTCATTCCACATTTGGAGTGTGAATGACATTCTTTTTTTATGGAGTGGTGTGTTAAAGCGGGTTTTAGCGCTGATACCTATCGGCGTTCATCAGTCAACTTTGTAGCTGTGCTAGTTCTATGTCAGGCGATAGGTGGGAAGTTGTCTTTTTCCTCAGGCGTGATGGAAAGGGAAGGGGAACAATTAGGCTTTTCTGGTGATAGTGGACTACAACTGAGATCTCTCAGACATGAATCTGATTTGGTGTGTGCGAGGTGGACAATACTCTATGCCTGACTTGGGTTCTTTGTCAATTGTTGTCCGGATGGGGAGCCTCAGGCGAAAATTACAGCTACAACTTCCAAGCTTAGATCTCAGGTATGTGAATTTCCCAATGGGGCCTTTTTTCTTTCCCAAAACCACTCGTCTTGTGGGTCAGCCCTAACCCTAACCCTGGGCCCCGTGGCCGATGCCTTGGGAAGTTTTTTTCCCTCCCTTCCTGGGAATCTCTCAAATCTGTTGCATTCGAAGGTGTAAAGGTTGGATCTAGACATTCTTCCAAAAGAACCATTTGAGGGACTCTTCCCAAACAAACCTCCTTTTACTTCTGAACGGTGTTGGACTATACTTCCCTCGTCTGGAATGGTCTTCATCTTCAGTGGCTTGTGATTACTTCCATGAGTGAATCCCAACACCATCGGAGTTGGGTAAGTAGTTTTCTTTTGATCTCGAATGTCGACAACCCAGGCTCCTCGTGAGGAGGATTCGAACCGTGATTTTTCTTTTTCCACTGGGCTTCAAGAGGGTAGTAGGAGGAAGCAACTCCTAGGTGATCTAGGGGATAAGCCAGTCATAAAAAAAAAAACACTGGCTAGAATAAAAATAGTCTCTCGACCTCAAAAGTTGGCCCTAGGGGACGACATTATGCTTCCTGAGGTTCTGGACATGGCAGAAAGGGCGATGGTGGGTCGATGGTGGATCACATACAGTTATGGGACACAATTTTAGTCAAGTATTTTACAAAGGAAAGGAACCTCATCCTTGGGGGAGATCTAAATTTCTCCTTGGGATATGTAGAATCCTAGGGTCAAAGGGCTCATGCTGATGCACAGTTGGACTATTTCAGCCACAAACTGGGAGATTTGGGTTTATTAGAAATTTCTCCCTGTTATAGGTGAATCCTCCTGTGGACAAGTGGATTCCCTCTTGTTCTCTAGACTCCTAAGGCCAAGACAGAAAAGTGCTTAACATGGACACTGGGATCCTTTTAGATCTAATCAAACTAATATATGAAGGAGAAGAAGAAAGATATGTACCTTATTAATGATGTTTGTCCTTGCAAAGTCTGGGCTGAGCTTCGATCCTGAGCTCCCTGATAGATCCTGTAGAACAAACGAAGATACAATGGACTTCCTACTCTACCGAGATTAGCTCAAATATAGATCTATCTATTGCGGACAAACTCATGTGGAAAAATGATAAGTTTGAAAGAAACAGGACAAGCATTGATATATTGATAAGAACAAGTAAAAGTACTTACAATCCTTTGGATGAAGGTGCATTAGCTTCTTCCAGTTCTCCTTGTTCAACCCCTTTGCTCAAGTAATCTACACTGATTGCTTTGATGACATCTCAATCATGAGATCATAAGTTCTCTATCTCCAATATTTTCTGTCAATACCACTTATAGGATCATTAGTTTGGTATCAATCTCTAATCTCTACCTTTTTTCTGTATGTTTTCTATGAGATCATAGGTTTCATACCTCCAATATTTTTCATGTACCTTTCACCATGAGAAGGCCTCCTTATATAACCTTGGAGAGGCCCAACCACTTGAGAGATCTTTGGGATAAGTTGATGATTCTTCTCCTTCAATTAAGGATCTTCCCTAAGATCATGCCTTTACCTTCTATTCGAATCCAACCACCTTCATAAATTGAGGGGATTCTTCCCTGATTTGGATCAACAAACCAAAAACTCGCTCAGAAAGGGTAGCACTCCCCCAAAAGGGTGCACAGAGTGCTCAAACACTCCTCGAAAGAGGCCCAGGGAGCGCTAGCACTCCATGACAGTGGGTAGGGGAACACTCCTCCCCAAAATCCATATTTGAGTGGTTTTTCCAATGGCAAAAGGCATGTACTTCTTGTTAACTGATTTCTCTTCTTCAAAACTAGTCTTTGAGGTGTCTTAAGTGTCCCTATGATGTCGTTAGAGGCACGACATAGGCAAGATGGAAGTATGATGTTTGTGACACTTGCAACACTTGTGGTCAAGATGTGACACTTGCGAACAAGATGCGACACTTACAATACTTGTAATGATGACACTTGTGACACTATCAAAGTGAGTAATTTTGATGTGTAACAAATTGCCCCCCAAAGTGCAAAGTCAGAAGATGATGATGACTGAAGTACTTTGTAGACTTTTTCGAGCAAGGGTATGGATGCAAAGAGGCTGGAAAAAGATGCACACAACCATCAAACAAATATTATGACATGTTTCAAACCCAAGGCATGCATACCTACGCTTGAGTGATAAATACTTTTTAGGTATGGCCGCCATAAAATACACTGCGGATCCATAATTATATTGACAAAATGGTATAGCCACTAAAGATACAATGTGGATCTATACTCCTATGACCTGAACTGATCGTAGCCATGAAGAATACAAAATGGATCTACGAGATGACAAGACATAGCCACGACCAATACAAAGTGGATCTATGTAACATTATAGGTGTCATAGTTAAAAAAAACTCCTTCGCAACCTGGGAAAAGTATACATAAGAGTGAAAAATCAACCCAGGGCCTTCTTACCGATCTCGATGTAGTATGAATCTAACCATGTGAATAGATGTCATGATGTTGAACATGGTAGAAAACACTTGATTATCGGTCAATGAGGTAAACCGTTAACAAGCGCGAGGGAGATCACCATTGATGTCAATTATTCCCAAGGTACTCTAGTACATTTCGATGAATGTGAATAGATGAGATGAAGTAGAACATCTGTGGAATCATTCGATCATAGGTCAATGATGTAAACCCATTTTCGGACGCGAGGAGGCCTACCATTGAGGCATGCAGGTCCCAAGGTACTAACTGGTTTCTAAGTCTAGTTCTCAGATAATGTGTTGAAGTCGATAGGAATAGACTCGTCGAAGGAGGGCCTTGATGTATCCCCCATCAACGTCACGAAACATACACAAGGATGTAATTGGTGGATCAAATGAACATGGACTGACACGGGTATTGAAACAAGATATTTGTGATGGCTGATTCTCGAGGCAGTTACTTCCCTTGAACACTGAGGCACAACAACAGAAATGTGACATGGACCAAAACTTGATGATGCAATGGATGTTGTGACTTTCTTCAAGTGACCCAAAGGAGTAAAATAAACTCAGAGGATTGGCTCAGTGTAGAGGTTTAGCGGATTAAAATGCGTGCAAAGACAAAGTGTTGTGTTCAAGGGCGACCGTAAGAGCTACTGGTAGTGTTCTCAAAAACTGCTTGGCTTGTTTCTTTCAATTTTTCCCCCATCTAGATAGACGAGTACCTCTTTTTAATTTAATGAGATCGAGGAGGGTAACACATGATCGATATGAATCACCTTCAATAAGTCCCTCTTCCTTTGTTTAACAAACTGGAAGAAGTAAGGGTTCGGTCCCGTATGGGCCCTTCAATGTATGATCGTTTAACGAGTCCAGAGAAGGTAAACTCAGTTTTTTTTCATATTTAGAGAGTCTTAAAATGACTTAAAGATGACTCCAATGTTGTAATTTTTCATAATGTTAGTCTTGCGAGGCTGAAAAAGAGATAAACTACCACTCGAAAGACACCCTTTCAAGCCTTTTAACGAGTGGGAAAGGAAGCAAGATCACTCGAAAATCTTTTCATGTTTAGAGACTTTGCAAAGAGCTTAAAGACGACTCCAGGGGGTTCCTTTTTCGTATATCCATGTAGGTCCGAAAAAGAGATAAAAGTTTACCCGATTACACTCTCATGCTTTTACGAGCACGAGAAAGAACAAAGACTAAGCTCAGTATGCCCCCATCTTGAAAGCTAGTGGCTTAACTCCAGAATGATCATCAAAGGATGGAGACATGCCCTCCAAGCTTCAATTCATTCACCGACTTTGAGGTTGTCATCAATTTCTCTACTAGAGGGAAAAAAAGGATAAGGGTGGATGAAAAGAAGGTTCAAGAGAGGTGACTGTTTCATTTTTTAATGAGCTTGACACAAGAAAAGAACTATGCTCAGGGCTCCGGGTTCAATCCCCAGATTTTTGTTTCATTTTTTAACGAGCTTGCTACAAAGAGGAAAACTATGCTCAAAGCTTCTGTTCCATTTTTTAACGATCTTGCTACAGAGAAGAGAAACTATGCTCATGACCTCTATTTTATTTTTTAACGAGCTTTCCATAGAGAAGAGAAACTATGCTCATGACTTCTGTTTCATTTTTTAACGAGCTTGCCACAGAGAAGAGAAACTATGCTTGTGACCTCTGTTTCATGGCTTCCAAGAGAATAACACTCTAGAAGGACACCAAGTCAAGGGACAAAACTTGGTCATGGATTCCAAGAGATCTCCAATGGATGGAAGAAAATCACTCTGGAAAGAACACATGTTGAGGGCTGCGATAGGGGTAAGGAGATCATGCTCCAATAACCCTACCGAAGAGATCACCATGTTAACTACCAGATCCAAATCATTGGAAGTTGAAGTTATGAGAGACAATGGAAAATCAACTTCAGGAGGGAAGATAGAGTGTATATCTCCCCAAATTTCTTCATGAGTGGGAAGAAAAGAAGGTCGATGATGGTTATCATCTCGAGGTAGCTCGTCAATGCTAAACATTTCCCTAATAGATTCATCAAAAGGAAAAATTGGAGAAATGTAGTCGATCACAGACGACAAGGAGTTTAACCATGATGGCATCGAGTAATTGTCGGATGCCAATAGATGTTGGTCATCCGAAGAGGGAGAAGCAGATTGGACAACAATGTATGATGTTTTGTTTGGACTAAGTGGCATGGTGTCACCTAGAGCATCAAATTCTAAGGAACTAGGTACAATCCAAGGGTTAGATGATTCCAAGGATTGATAAGCCGTGGTCGAAATCATATCGATGGTGGCAATATGGTCTGTAGTCGATGGAAGTGGTGTAGGGAAGGTACCCATAAGGCTAGAATATTTCAGCAAGCCAACACCAACACTTTCATACATGATATTGTGCTCACCCAAGAATGGAATATTGTTGGTAGCGGGAGTGCGAGCGTCGGGTGTACAAAAATCTAACTGATCGACAGTGACAATTTTTCCCTAATGAGGGAATTGTACACATCGGAACACTGACAAGAAAATGAAATTCATAGCATAAAACCAACTTCTTCCAAGTAATAATTTGTAATCGAGGGGAGCATCGATCACCTCGACATCAATAGTGACGGTTTTTACACCCAATTGGACGAGCAGGGACTGTAATAGCCCATGGGGATGAAAACCTCACCCATCGAATGTGTGTAACATCATTGGGGATTTGTTAAGTGTGGGTGATTTTAACATTTTCCAACATGCTAAAGACATGACACAAGTAGAGGCTCCCTCATCTAGAATAACTTGGTGGATTTATTGATTGTGAACAACAACATCAACTTGGAAAGCAAGTTGGTGGGAGAGTCGAGATGTATAATTGTTCAGGTTAAACATGATATGGTTGGATGACTCAGGATCAAGAGCGCCAATAACAACCAAGAGCGTTCTATGTTGACTGGGGCAGTGTTGTAGAACTTATAATGCAGACATAGCACACGGTGCTTGATCCAAATCTTCAACAATGTTGTAGTTCTGGGCGACACGTGAACTGAGATTAAAGGTAGATTTACGGATAGTGCTCTTAGGAGGGCGTAAGATAGATTTGAATGTAGGTTTCTCAATCTGAGGTGGTCCAGACAGAGGATTAACTGATGGAGGACTAATGAAGGATGGTGATGGATCCGGTAAAGTATCGGTACCGTTAGTGACTTTTCCTTTGTCAAGTTTAACCGGTGTGTCGTATGTCTTAGAGAGAGTGGTCAAATTAATCCCATTAAACATATAAATATGTGCACTTGTGGAGGCCTCATCATGAGGATGGCTAAAACTGCCCCCAGGAGAGGGGGTTTGAGCAACCATGGATTGCTATTGTGGAAAAGGCTAAGTAAGCACAACGGGTTGTGAATTTCTCTGGAAAAGTTTGGCCACTTCATTGCGATGTGGAAAGTCTCGAGTGTAGTGATCATCACCACAAATGATACATGGAAATTTCAGTTTCCGTTGTGATTTCTTTTTGGTAGCAGGTGTTTGAGCTTGATTTTTTGGTTGTTCATTGTTATTAGTATTTCTTGGTTTATTTTTTTCTTTATTTTTACCTCCGGATTGTTGTGAAGGGGCAGATTGAACTGCATTCACCTCAGAGATCTAAGTTTGGGGGGGAGGTAGAGGAGAGTATGGTCGACTGGGAAGTAGATTGAGTTTTTATAGAACCGATAACACCGTCTGCATGAGATGTGGATGATGGATTTGATGGATTGACATTGGCTTGAGTAGCATTTGGAAGCAACTCATACAAAGTACCAGATTGTGAATAAACCAAATCTAAGTACTGAGCCCAAGCAATGGTTTCTTCCTTGGTGACTGTGCCACCCATAGAGACATCATGAGCGATCGGGAGTAAAAGTGATTTAGTAAACCACTCTGCCAATAATGTGTCAGGAATGATTACTTTGATCATCCTTCGTCGTCATCTCCACTCATGAATATGGTAAGAGATATGCACAGAGTCAGTTTGACAAAGGGAGTTCAAGAGTTCAGTACCCATCTAGTAGTGAATAGGTAGTTGAAAGTGCATGAGGAAAGACATGGAAAGGGAGTTGAAATCATGAAAAGAAGCACATGGTAGTTCAATATACCACTTTGTTGTAGAGCCCGTAAGTGTTCACTGGAAAAGACACAAATGTATAGAATCATCCATGAGGGAGTTTGATGAACACCACAAATGGAAAGTCATTACATGGTTATTTGGATCTTTTCCAGATTTTCCGTTAAATTTCGGAATATCAAAAGGAAGTTTAGCTGGAATAACTGGCCAAACCGGTGAATGAAAAATTGTATCATTGGTTGACCGAGACAAGTCTGGGAGATCCAAAGTAGCAAGGAAAGGTAACTGTCGGTTAATTTGTGGATGATACTAGTGTGGGATAGGAACACCAGTAGGACCATAAATTGGGTTAGGTGGATAATTGTAACCAGTAGGTCCTCCTACATATGGTTGTTGCTAGCCAGGATAAACATGATTCAATGATGGCCGAGAAACATTTGCATAACCTGGTGGGTTATGAGCATTACAAGCTGGGTGATTTGCTTGCCCATAAGGAGGATAAACATGTTGCCCTTGAGGAGGGTAAGAAGTAGATCCTGGAGGCAGATACACATTAGGGGGAGGATAAACATTAGACCCTTGGGGAGGATAAGGTTGTTGTCCTTGAGGACTCCGAGAGGAGTTTGGGACGCCCAGATAAGGTTGTCCATAAGATGGTCCGGAAGGAACAATATTTAATACTCCTCATTGTGGGTTATGATATGAGTTTCCCCCAACATGGGGTTGGGTAAAACTGCCTCCTGAAGATACTCCCCAGGATTGCAAAGGGTTTCCAACAAACGAAGGTTTCCCCCCTGCTAGTGGTGGATTAATGACCGAGGTATGACTGGAAAATGGAGGTTTTCCTTTGGGAAGAACATGAAAAGGGGGCTGTTCCCCGGGAGGGGTAGGTGTTATAACCCTAATTTGCACCAGACATGCTTACCTGGCATCAGGCCATCTTAGATTCCTTCTTTTCCAAAGAACTGCTGAACAACTCTTCTTAAAAACACATTTTATAAAGGCTCACATGCCCTACTCTATTACTACATGCGTGTACATGCTCGATGACCCAAAACAACCCGCGTGTACCTACAAAATCACGAAAAAAAGAAAGTTTCCAACGGAACACACAGCTTTGGGTGAGTTAACTAAACCTTCTGGCCATCCATGGCTGAGGATTTGTCCAAATACCTAGATTCTTATACCCTATAAAAGAAGGGTTAGGGGTCCCATTTGGAGGAGGAGAATCATAGTAAAGAAACTATACCCAATTTCACATTCCCTTTGTCCCAACCCTTTAGCCTTCCTTATGCAAAGAGAAAGATAGAGAAAATAAGTTGGAGGACAGTTGAAGAGGAGCCCAGGATCAGGTTCGTGGAGCAGCGGTTGTCTTCATCATTGTAAGTTGATTTGTTGAAGTTAATAATAAAGAAATACTTTTCCCATCCCACCATATGAGGTTTTCATGGTTTATTGCATACTTGTTTATTGAATCTCTAATCGATTAATCTATATATCAAATGCATGTGGAGTTTGTTGTTTGTTTTATGTGAATGCGGGTCATCCTTGGGAGGAGAGATGAAATCAAAAAGCGATCAAGCGTGAGGAAGGATCTACATCAAACGCCCAAAATAAGGTATGCTTACTTGATCTTCTTAACTATGTATTTTCTTAAGAATAATGGGGATTAGGTCTGGGACGACGGTAGAAAGTAGAAAATTTTAGGTCTTTTCTGCATGCATAACTAAAACCTAAGTGCTAGTTCGTAGAGGGATTTCCCACTCACAACAGAATTGGCGACCATATTGGGGAGATCTCTAGGGTTCCTGGGGATATTTTTGGGTATTTTTAAGAACTAGTTTCATTTTCCTGTTTTTAAAGTTTCTGTAAAAGTCTGAGTTAACAAAGATTCTGGTCTTCCATACCAGTTATCTCTATTTCTTTGCTTGACTGTAATTTTTTTTCCAAGACCCACAGAGGTACACGTTGCCTGTATAAGGTCTGCACGTGTGTACCCACACCCTGCATTCTCACAACCCACATGTACACACTAGCTGAGGAGGTGACAGTCGTGTGTATGATTCCAGAAAATTTCTTTTAAAGAGGTAGTCATCCTCTCTCCTGTCAGAATTAGTCCTTCTCAGGGGTTTTCTGGAACTCTTTCTAGTCTTTGTTGTTTGCAGTCTATATCTTAGGTTTCACCTCAAATTGGTTTGTTCTATGAAGTTTTCCTTGAATTGATTTCTTTTTCTGTTTAAAGTAAGTGTCTGAGTCTTCAAAAGATTCTGGTTCTCAGTACCAATAGTCTCTGTTTGGGCTGGCTTGCTTGGATTTTTATTTGTTTTAGAGTTTCAGATATACACGTGGCCTGTATAAGGCCAACACACATGTACAAGCTCTCTAACTTTACACAACTCACATGCACACGCTTGCTGTGGAACTGTCAGGAGTGTGTCTGTGGAGAGAATTTTTGTTGAAGGTAAGGCAGTCATCATTTCTTTTGACAAGAATTATACCTCTCAGTTTTGGGTCTCTGTCATAGAGGTCAGTGACTTAGGTTTGATCACAACAATAGCTTTCTTTTTTCATTTAGAAGTTTTCCTCAAAAATTTTCTGTTATAGGGTTTTTAGACAAGTGTGAGAGTCCAATTTTAATTTGCTTGTGTGTGATTTTTTAAAGTGACTCTTTGCGATCTGTGCTTAGGCCAGAAAGTTTTCTTGGTTTTGACTTGTTGATATTTTTCCTTTTTTCTTTGAGAGCATTCAAATAAAAAAATATCTTTTATTTTTTTGTTGGTTAAAAAGTGTTGTTTTGCATTAGTAACCAGGGAAAAGTCTTTTCTTTCATAATTTCTTGATAATTTACTTAGATCATAAGTAGCTCGTAGTCGAGTGAAATCCTGCTTTGAGTTTGCTGTTCAAAGATATTAAAAAAAATTTTAAGTTTGAAAATTTGTTTAAGATTTAAGTGAAGTAAAGGTTTTTGTTTCCAACTTTTTTTTTTATTTTGCTTTCATCTTTCAAACATCACTAGTTTCACTTTCATAACCTTTGACTTAAGACATGCCATAAA
>SNQJ01S0024350.1:124278-140948 GCA_010110895.2 Picea sitchensis
GTTCCTTAAGTATTTGGTCCCACAGTTATCCAAAGACATCGCGACATCAGAAGTGCTTTCTGAAGAAGACGCCATCATGAGAGCTCAACAGCTTGAGCTCATCTATTCTCAGTCTGGTTTATTATACGAGATCTTGCCAGATGCACCATGCTCAATACTTGATAAAACCAGATAGAGAGTTGGACCACATGCCGATGGTATTGTTGGTTCAGCACAAACAAAGCCCACTGAGAAACTGCCGAAGCAGTTGCAACAATTGTCTATACAACACACAACGGCTAGCCAAACTACCATTTTGGCTACTCCCCCTACTAAAACGTCAGATGTACACACAGTGCAATCGACAAATCATAAGGCCACCCACCATCCTGAAGGAAAGAAAAAACAACGAAAGAAGGGTAAGGGGGATAAGAAACCCACTGATAATGGTAGCGGGGAGAACACCGAGAAACGAAAGGTGAGGTATCCATGCAACCTATGCGTAGAAGACCACCTGACCCACCTATGTCCTCGACTTGCTGAGGCCCAAAAGTTTGTGACACAACAACAACCTGTTGTGTTAACCAATCCATTTCAGCATGGGCAAAACCTAACCCAAGCCTCTACAAGCGCGGAAGGGGGCAATCAAGGACCCTCTTCATCTTTGAACAATCCTGCATCCGAAAATGTATATATGATGAAGGGTGATGTTTTTATATCGACTAGAGCGCATGACTACAGTAAACCAGGTACTTCTGAGAAGGGAAAATAAGTCGAACTCCCATCTCTTCCTCTACAGATTGAGAAGACTTTGGGCAAAACAATGACATGCATCCCAAAGGTGCATTCAAAAAAGCTTCTCACAACCCAAACGCAAGGGCCGCCCAGAACTATTCTGCTTTGGAGGTCCTCCAAAGCTACCCTTCCTAGAGAAAAACTTTGTTAACCACTTTAGGATCTACCGAGACTTGTAATCCGGGTACCATCATGCTAGATACAATCGACTTAAAACCTCGTCTGCCTTACCACGTATCATTTTAGATAGTAGTGGCTCACCCCACGAAAACTTTTACTCGAAATATTTTCCGCACAGTGGTTGATGAGGGCGCCTTGACATGTGTTATGTCATTGGCATGTTGGAAGGCCATTAGCCAACCCATTTTGTCTCTGTCGCCTACTCTTCTCACTGCTTTCGACGGTCATTCGTTCCGACCACATGGTATCATTCCCTCTTTTCCCATGCAATTGGGAGGGAAGACCGTGTGCATTGAGGTAGAAGTACTCGACATGTCGCTCGACTACAATCTCTTGTTAGGAAGGAGTTGGACTTATTCCATGCAAGTAGTGGTTGCTATAGTTTTCCGGGTCTTGTTGTTTCCACATGAGGACTGGATTGTAACCATTGATCAATTTTCTTTCTCCAGACCTAACCCTTCGTTGGGGGTGTCTGCGGTCTCGATGATTGATAATCCTCAACCAGGCGTAGTCAACGTAGGGGTTGGTTTGCGCCCATCTTTGATGGGTACCTTCGATTACCTGCCCCCTCAAGGTGATGTCAAGTTCATATCCGACCACCATAAGGTTGAGATTTTCCAAGTTTCATCATTTCACATGACTTACTTCATCGATCCGTGGATACTTCCTTCCCCATCGGCCACGATGGAGGGGAAAAGGCATCTGGGCATGTCCATGCCCTTGTCCGTAGCTGAAGTAGCATACTCTTTAGTCCAACAAGCTTCAACCAACCCAGATCCAACGCCTGCACAAGCGTTAGATCTGCTTCTAGAACCTATTTGGGCCCAAGGTTCTCTCACTGACACCGATTCGTTAGACTTAGTCTTTCCCTCTGACGAAGCAGTAATTGAAGCAATGACTAGTCTGGACAAACCCTGTGATGATCTTTATCACAGATCATACTTCCTCCCAGAGTTAAGTAGAATCGAGGCCGGATAATTCACCTTGACTATGACTGGAGATAGGTCTTGTCCTATTAATCCCTTAGCTACACACGAGGTCTATGCTGAGGGTAATATGGCAACCATTGCTGAAACCATATCGATCAATATCTCCAGAACCCCTGGCGTCATGGAGAATGTTTTCGTCGGAGCTGACTACTCCCCCGAAGAGATTCAAATCTACATAGATCTATTTAAAGAATTCTGTGACGTTTTTGCCTGGTCTTACGAGGAAATGCCAGGCATCGATTAAAAAATAGTCGAACATGAAATCACAATTTATCCAGATGCCAAGCCTGTCCGAAAGAAGCTTCGTCCAATTAACCCCAGGAAAGAAATGACCATTAAGGTTGAAGTTGAGAAACTTCTAAAAGCTGGTTTCATATATCCTATCCATTTGACCCAATGGGTGTCAAACCCCATGCCGGTCAATAAAAAACAAGGCACAATTCATGTACGTCCAGACTTCCGTGATTTGAACAAGGCCTATCCCAAAGACAATTTTCCCACACCATTCAACGACCAGATAATTGATGAATGTGCGGGTTGCGAGGCCTTCTCTTTCATGGACGGTTTTTCAGGATATAACCAAATACAAATCAAACCCGAAGACCAACACAAAATGACATTCATCATCCATGGGTTACATTCATGTATTGTAAGATGCCTTTTGGTCTCAAAAATGCTGGAGCGACCTTTTAGCGGGCCATGTATTTTTCTTTCCATGAACTCAAGCATATAGTCGAGGCCTATTTAGATGATTTAGCATCTCGATCTCACAAGAGAACATATCATCCCACACACCTCCGACTTATTTTTGAGTGTTGTCGCTACTTTTAGATTCACTTGAATCCAAACAAGTGCATCTTTTGTGTAACATCAGGATGTTTGTTAGATTTCATAGTATCAACAACAAGGATTATGGTCGATCCTCTCAAGGTTGAGGCAATAATTTAGTTGCCCCCCCCCATGCACAATCCTTCAAATTCAAAGTCTACAGGGCAAGGCAAACTTTTTAAGACATTTCATCGCCAACTATGCTGAGATCACAAAGGGATTTATGCGCTTACTGAAGAAAGACATTCCTTTTCATTGGGATGATGCCGCCCAATCCTCTTTCGACGCATTGGAACATGCCCTCACGACTACCCCTTTGCTTCAGCCACCTAACTATAAAAAAGATTTCTTATTATACCTGGATGCAATCGAGTCAACCATTGACATGGTCTTAGTTCAGGAGGATGACCTCTCAGCATATGTGATTTATTACCTGAGCCGAGGCCTCGTAGGATTGGAACTCAATTATTCTCATATCGAAAAACTTGCGTTGGCAACAGTTCATGCTTTTCAACGATTCCATCATTATGTTCTGTTTTGCAAGACCACCATCATTGCTGTCATGAATCCATTCCAGTACATGTTGACATGATGGGTAATAGGCAGAAAGATCAGTAGATGGATAGTCGTCCTCGAAGAGTTTGACTTAGATTTCATTTCAGCGAAATCCAAAAAGTCACTGGTCTTCGCAGAACTTATTTCAGAACTTCTGGTTGAGTCAGGTGATTTTGTGCCCGAAGAGTCGCCTATCAGAGGAGATATGTTTTCGATCACCTCTTCGGATCCCTAGTATGAAGATATACTTATCTATCTCCAGACTTTGAAGTGCCCCACCTCTGCTTCTCTTGATGAGCGTCGACGCATACGCCATCAGACTAAGAATTATCTCATACTTGATGATACATTGTATCAGAGAGGTGTAGAATGAATCCTGCGCCGATGTCTCACTCACGAGGAAGCAATTATCGTGCTTAACGATTTCCATACTGGAGCATGTGGAAGTCATTTGTCTGGGTTGGCAACAACCCAAAAGATTCTATGAGTAGGTTACTTCTGGCTTACACTAATCAAAGATTGTATCGAATTGGTCAAGAAGTGCCACCTGTGCCAGATCTTCTCTTGGAAGATGAGGGCACATCCCGCTCCCATGTTTCCTGTCATCACAGTTGGTCCCTTCACCAAGCGGGAAATTGATTACACTACATGCAATCCTCCTTCAGCAAGGGGGAACCATTACACCATCGTAGCCGTAGACTACTTCACGAAGTGGGTCGAAGATATGCCAAGATTTAAAGATGATGGAGAGACTGCATCTCTCTTTTTATTCAACCAGATAATAGCAAGGTTCGTTGTCTCGAGGGAGATTGTCACTGACCATGGCAGTCACTTTTAGAACCAGATGATGACCGATTTAATGTCAAATCTTGGGTTACAACAGGAACATTCATCACCCTACTACCCCCAAGCAAATGGTCATGTGGAAGTTGTGAATAAATCTCTCAAGACCATCCTACAGTGAACGATCAACTCAGCCAAGTCAAATTGGCATTTGATGTTATACTCGGCATTATGGGCTTACATAACATATGTTAAGACTGCAACCAGTTTCTCACCTTTCCAACTCATTTCCGGACTGGAAGCAGTCTTGTCTATCTAATGTCAGATCCCGTCCCTAAAGTTGGCAGTACAATTATTTCCAGACACTTCTCCACTTGAAGAGTGGTTATTATACCTTGAGCAAATCAATGAGAAGCATTGTGATGCAGCCCTGGCCAACGAGGCTCACAAACATAAAGTCAAGTGTCAGTATGATAGGTTCGTTCATCCTCGGATTTTCACTGAAGGCAACCTTGTTCTGGTCTATGACCAAGATAAGGACCCCCTGGGGGCAGAACAATTCAAACCCATGTGGTTCAGACCTTTCATCATAAAAGAAGTTCTAAAAAAGGGCAATTATCATATGGTTGACTTTGAAGGGAATGCCTTGGCAGAGCCTAGAAATGGACTCTACCTCAAGAAGTATTACTCATAGGCAGGTCACCATGGGTAAATTTTTGTAACATATGTATAGTCTTTGTACTATTACTTTCTAGTTTCTTTTAGTGTTATGGACGTGTTGTTTTTGATGTATCTTTTGTCACTGTGGCAGATGTCAAGTGAATTCGAGGTGTTCATTGGGTACACAGATGGTGCTAGCTGGTACACTCGGAGGCTTGCCTCTGCAGCTTGGGTAATTTTTTCACCTCGAGGCCAGTTATTATCTTCCGGAGGTATATGCTTAGGTGACACCACAAATAATGTCATTGAGTATAGTGTAGTTATTAAATTGCTTCGTGACACCTTGTCATTTGGTATCTCTCATCTCTGGGTCTATCTCGACGCTCAACCGGTTGTGTCTTAGTTAAATATAGTCTACTGTGTTCATGATCTGACTTTACACCGATGATTCCTTAGGGTACGTCTCTTAGAACGAAGCTTTGATTATATTACATATTTTCATGTTCCTAGGAGTTTAAACCAAATTACAGATACTCTAGCTAATCAAATTTTAGATTGGCATCTTTCACACATATGAAAGGACATACACATAAACATGTAAATACATTTTTTGAAAAAATGATCCATAAGCCACAAAAAGACATAAAAATCTATATATAACATCATAGTCACTAGAGTACATAGGTGGACGCAAGCGCCTTAAAAGTATGACCAATAACAAGTCACGGGGCTTATGCCCTAAAAAATATATACAAGTAGTGCTCTCGGTATGTGAAAAGTCTAACTAAGGTTAGGGCTTGTGGGCCTTGCTGTACTGATCAACAATGTTTTCCAAACGCTGAAACAATCAGACCCACGTCCGTGGTGCCCCCACTACATGAGGCTGGATAGATGGTGGCAGGTCCTCAATTTCTGCCATAGGGACCATGTGAGTGA
Source organism: Picea sitchensis (assembly GCA_010110895.2). NCBI lineage: Eukaryota > Viridiplantae > Streptophyta > Pinopsida > Pinales > Pinaceae > Picea > Picea sitchensis. Next base: position 129,984 of record SNQJ01S0024350.1, read on the forward strand.
TCACAGTAAAGTTCCACTCGACTCGTCTCAACACCCTCTCAACCTCCCCGGCTGGAAGATCTCTTGTTGCTGCTGGTCCCCCTGCGGCGGCAGGTGCGGCCCATGGTCGAGGATGACACCTGTTCCTTGTATAATCTGCAGGTCACACTGGTCCCACATCTGCACACAACAAACACATATCCGTCAAATACTCCGGTATAAAAAAGATGATATATAACAAAAGCAACATAAAAATTACATATCTTTCACAAAAACAGAAAAAACAACAAAACAATGAAGTAAACTTACCCATCTCTCCTCGCTCCTCATCAAGAGGTACTAGTATCTCAGGATCTCTCGAGAAATCAATCCCAGCATAGGGGTAATCCTCTATGACTGGGATCTGTCACGACAACCAAGTGAAGAAATCATCATCGAAGGACTCATTGGTCCTTTCACCACCCTGTTATGGCAGTAACACTGTCCATCTACAAACTGCAGGAAAAGAGGCCCGAAGTCCTCGTACCACTATTTGAGCACTGAAGCTTGGAACTCTTTCAAATAAGAAAGAGCATAGAATGGTCCCAAACCCGAAGTTCCTCTGTGTCTGCAACTGACAATCTGTCAACTTCCTCTTCATACAATCTAACAATGTTGTGCTACAGTCAAATATTTGTGCATTTAAGCACTAGACTGCACAATTCATCTGTGCACGGGACGCCTGATGTAGAGCCACATAACCAATAATCCACCCAATAAGCAACATAATCACTTGCAGCGATAAGTTAGTAATCTTTCTTATGGGCACATGTGAGCTCGAGCGGTCTATACCAACCTCACAGTAAAGTCCTATCAATTCCACTATGTTATGCGGCCCTGAAGGAAATGTCCAGAAGTTGACTGGTTCCCCTCTCCTGGAGAGGCCAGTCAAAAAATATATATCCTCTGTCATGGGCACTAGTGTCTTCCCCTCTAACATAAACACCTCTGCATCCGGATGCCAATAATCAACCAAGGCATTCAATAGCCTAGGTTGTGCCCGCATAAAAGGACATAAGAAGAACTTGAGCAACCCACATTGCATCAAGGAAACCACATCATTGGGGTCTTCCCTGACCAACTCACTAACCTCCTCATGCTCTCTTTCTCTCCAGTGAACATACATCCTACAAAACACCAAGGTTCAGGAGGGTTAACCCTTATTTTTTAAACTTTTTTCATTCAATAAGGGGGTCCACACGGGCTGTAATGCTGATAGTCATGTGTACACGTGTGCAGTGTTTACTCTGCCTGAATGTACACGCGGCCTATCCTAAGACAACTTGCGTGGACCTAGGCTGAACTTTTGAAGGTCGATTCCCCCCCAAAACATGGAACCCAAAGAAAAAATAAAGATTTAAATTGCAAGATAAGAGAGTTTGTACTTACTTAGTCCAGACAGATGGTCGTTTTGTCCACTGTAGCTCCCGAAATAATCACTTTTATCAAAGGTTTTTTTTTGGCTCCAGAGTCAATTTCCAAATCAGTAATGGTGATAATGAGATGTCAGCTTTTATTTATAGACTTTTTGGCCTCTTTTTGTCACATTTTGGCCCCCCTTATCATTTTCTTTAAAACAAAAACCATTTAGTGTGATTCAAAAGTTGCATTGGAGGGGTATGATCGGGTATCGAGACATTTTTTTGGATTTTTGGGTAACTTTTGACGGTTCGTGGAAAAATTTCAGATGATCAAATTGAGCATGTAGGTTAGGTTTCTACCCTGACTTTTGTATCTCATTGTCTTTTTTCCTTTTCCATAGGATCAATCCCATCAGGTTGTGACATGGAACCATCATTGCTGCTTTAGAAGTGTCGCGAGTTGGTGGTAGAGATTACCGGAACATGGATTCCCTAGGTAGATCCTATTTGCATTATGGTGTCCATGCTGTCTCTGAACACTGTAGGCTCGTGAGTCCTTGTTGTTTTTCCTGATTATGAGTTTGAGCCTCATTTACACGATTCTTTTTCATTCTTGACCTCACCCTCGGGACTCCCAAAAGACATAAAGGGTCTTCTTTTAATCCCTTTTCAGACCCTCTAAACATGAAAAGATCGTCGAGCGATCTTATGGCCTTTCATGCTCATTAAACTAGAATTTGAAGTCACATCTGTCTGGCCAATCATTAATACCAGGCCAAACATCCTAGGTTAAGATCTTATCGGAACTGTTTTTGGGATTTGATCGATTTTTTTTTCTCCTCTGTTAATGTTCATTATATTCCAAGAACAAAAAATCAACAGGCTGAAGTGTTAGCCAAAGCAACATCAACAATCACACCCCCCACTGCTTTCAAATTAAAATACGATATACTAATGAGACATAGGCCTTCCATACCGAATAACATACAACATTGGCAATATTTTTAGGATGATGAACAACTCCATAATTTTTTAGAGACATTAGATGACTTTGCTGAAACACATGCCAACCAAGAAAACCAGAATGATCCTATTTGGATCATGTAGGAAGGCGAATAACCCCAAAAGTTTCATGATAAAATCACTAACCACCGTATGCTTGTTTTAAAAAATAATCAGATACCTAAGGGTCTGATCCCCTTAGAAAGGCTATTTAGTCATGATGACATCCCTTTGAAGTTTGCCTTACAGCCTCAGCCAGAGGAGGTCGAGGACTACAATATAGGTACTAAAGAAGATCCTAGGTTGGTGAAATTATCTAAATATCTGTCTCTCGAAATCAAAAGAAAGTATGCCGAGTTACTTAGATAATATAAGGATGTTTTTTCTTGGTCTTATGATGAATTGATAACTTATGACACTACCATTATGGAACATAATTTTGTTTTGAAGCCAGGTGGAAAACCTTTTAAGCAAAAACTCAGGCAGATTAACCCCATCTTACTACTAGTAATAGAAAAAGAATTCAAAAAACTCTTGGATGCTAAAATCATTGTCCCATTGAGATACTATGAGTGGGTAGCCAATTTAGTCCCAGTGAGAAAGAAAAATAGTGAGATCAGACTGTGTGTAGATTTTAGAAACCTGAATCGATCATCACTTAAAGACAATTATCCATTACCTAAGATGGATCATGTTTTAGAAAAAGTAGTTGGGGCTAATAGAATGTCCATGATTAATCATTTTTCAGGTTACAATCATATTGTTGTACATCAAGATGACAAAGAAAAAACTGCATTCACTACCCCTTGGGGTACTTTTATGTATGACAAAATGCCTTTTGGTTTAATGAATGCAGGGGAAACTTTACAATGAGCCATGGATATCACTTTTGTGGGTGAAAAAGATAAGTTCGGTGTTATCTATCTTGATGAATTGACTGTTTTCTCTAAGTTTGGTGCAAAACATTTAATACACCTCAAACAAATTTTCAAGAAATGTCGCAAATTTGGTTTGTCACTTAATCCCAATAAATCCCATTTCGCAATGCAAGAAGGTAAACTCTTGGGTCATATCGTGTCTAGAGATGGAATCAAAATCGATCCCAAAAGGGTCGAGGCAATAGATACCATAAATATTCCTAGACATGTAAAAGAAATTTAGTCTTTTTTAGGAAAAATAAACTTCTTTAGAAGATTCATCCCTAACTTTGCCAAAATTGTTAAATTGATTATAGATATGCTTAAAAATAATAGCGAGGTGAAATGGACAAACAAAGCCAAAGATTCCTTTCAACGAATCAAGAAAGTAATAAGCGAAGCACTAGTCCTGGCAAGCCTGGATTACACAAAAGAGTTTTTGATTTTTCCTTTTGCCTCTGAACACACAATAACAACTGTTTTGTTACAGAAAAATGAGGAATTTTTTGAGCGACCTATAGTATTTTTTAGCAGAAGTCTTAGAGACACTAAGATGAAATATGACATATTGGAAAAACAAGCTTATGCAATGGTAAAATCTCTCAAGGCTTTTATGACCTACATTTTGCACTCAAAGATCATTGCGTACGTGCCTTCAAGTTTTGTTAAAGATAGACTAGTGCAACTAGACAACGATGGCAGAAGAGGCAAGTGGTTGGCTAAAATCCAGAAGTTCAACCTGGAAGTCAAACCAACTAGAATTATCAAAGGTCAGGGTCTGACCAAATTTATAGCCGAATCAAATTTGAGAGTACTTGGAATAAATCAACTGCAAGAGAGCGAGTGATTTATAGAAATAGATGAGCTTGACATTACTGCACCCACAACTGAGATCCAAGACAATTTCTCCACTTCAGTTTGGTATCAGCATATTGTTTCTTACCTGCTGACCCTTCAATGTCCCAGTGAGTTAACCCCTTCTAAAACTAGGACACTGAAGTTACATGCTATGAAATATTGTATCATAGATGGTAAATTGTATTGGAAAGACCCTCTAGGTTTCCTGCTAAGTTTCTTAGTCGAGACCAAAACATAAAGGGTTATCGATGAATTCCACGTGGGAGTGTGCGGAGGACACCATGCTTGGTAGGAAACAACTTATAAAATTTTAAGACCTGGGTATTACTGGTCTAAATTATTCACAGATGTGAACACTAAAGTCCGAACTTATACTCCTTGCCAGATGTTTATAGGAAAACAAAAAATCCTAGCCTTACCTATAGTCTCGTTTAAACCGAAGCTCCATTTCATAAATGGGGTCTTGATTTCATTGGAGAAATTCATCCCCACTCCAGCGCACAACACAAGTGGATTCCAACTTCCACAGACTACTTCACTAAATGAGTGGAAGCTATTCCTATGAGAAATGCAACTGACTCAGTAGTAATCAATTTCCTAGAAGAAAATATTCTATCTAGGTTTGGTTGTCCCTGAAAGATAGTCACTGATAATGCACAAGCATTTAAGTCAATGGCAATGATCAACTTTTGCCAAAAATACAGCATCATACTGGGACACTCCACAACCTACTATCCACAGGGTAATGGTTTAGCTGAATCATCTAATAAAAATCTGATTACCATGATCAAAAGGGTTTTGACTGAAAACAAAAAAGCATGGCATATCCATTTAAAATATGCTCTATGGGATAATAGGATAAGTACCAAAAGATAAATTGAGATTTCCCCTTTTCAAATGGTATATGGCACCGATGTCATTTTACCAATAAATCATGCTCTACCCGTGATGAAACTTTGGGAATATTCAAATGAAGAACCCAACAACGTTACCAAGAGGATAAACTAGATGGTTGAAGTTCAGCAAAATCGGGCCAAAGTGATAGAAAGGTTATAGAGATAGAAAGGATAACATGAAGGCCTTATTCAATCGAGAAGCTAAAGATAGAGATTTCCTCCCTGGTGATTTGGTCCGTAAATGGGAAGCCAGGAGAAAAGACACTAGTAAACATGGCAAGTTTGATCCAATTTGGTCCGACCCATATAAGATTTCGGATTCTGAGAGAATAAAATGATTTTTTATTAGAAAATATCGATGGAAACATTCTCAATACCCCTGTAAATGGATAACACCTCAAACACTTCATGCAGTAATGTATTTCTGAACTCTCATTGTACATACTGGTTTGTTTTCACGCTTACTGTATAGTTTCATTTCCTTCGGTAAGTTTTTTCCAAAAAAAATAAAAATAATGATGTATAAAATTTTTATTCATGAGATTTCCTGACATTAGCATGATGAATTATTTTGCAGAAAATTTGCTAACCAACCAAGAGACTAGATATGCTAAAAAGGCAACGTACACAGATAAGTATATTAATTGTCTTTCGATGAAAAAGGTAAGAAATTAATAGCCTTTTGGCCAACAGACTAGGAGTTACCAAGGTATGATATTTTGCTCTGAAAATTCAAACTAAATTACCCTGAGAGATACAAATGGATAAATTATTAGGCCAGTCGATGTTGATGCTATCACTGAAATTTTCAAAATAAAGAAAAAAAAAAAGAAGAAGAAGAAAGGGGGACTTAAGGAAAAGTTTTAAAGTCTAACTAAAAAAATCTTAAAAAACAGTCATGTGTGCAGTAGTCATTCTGAAGACATTTACTTTCCCCCTAAGCACGATAAATTCCATTTCCCATATGACCCTAAATTTTATCATAAGTTCTTTGAGAAAAGAAAGGTCTCACTTTGGTTCTGAAAATTCTCAAACAAACCTTCAAAAACGAGAATAGGTTGAGTTTATAGTTCTTTAACTTTAGCTGAACCAAAAGTATGTCTAGGTTAATACTAACCTTATTAGCCTTCCTAACAGGAATAAATTGATTGGGTTTACTCAAGGAAATTCTTTTAAAAGGATGTCAAGAAGTTTCCCTCAAGAATTTCCCTGAAGTCAATGATGTTTGAAGGCAAAAGAGAAGATTGGCCCAGAGCTATTTAAGTGAGTTGACAAGCCTCTGTTCTTAAATTTCAAGAGGATACCTTCCTGAGTATATTACATACTTATTGATCACCCCCACTTCATATTAAAAGAAAATATACACAAACATATGGTGAAAGGAAATTCATTATATTGATTGCCCCCATCTAGTCCAAAGAGATGAAGAAAGGAAATTCATTATATTGATTTCCCTCATATCAACATTTAAATGCTTAAAAAAAAATGAAGTGGTGAAAGAAAATTCAATATTGGAAGTCTGATAACTTCACCGGGGTATTGAACAGGCTCACTGGAAATGAAGCAATATCTTTATATCTGATAAGGCTATTATACATGAATTGCAAGATGCTCTGGTAACTTTTCTTCTTTCAACTGGATTCACATTATAAGTTTCTGGGATCCCCTAATCTGACACCTTTAAGTTTACTTTACCTTGATGTAAATGGAATCATATGAAACCTAGTAGAATGATTAATTTGGTTTTGATTATCTTATACAGATCTAAGGTCAGTTTCAGAAAAGGAAATCTATTGAGAACCTAAATCGAGAAAATCGAAAGTTTTATTTTTGAAGAATTTTCAAAATCACATGCAGAGATCCTAAAGTCTTGTCTCAGTTTTCCTCATGGTCCTTTCACAAAGATGAATTATTGACCCCATTTACCCATTGAAGGCACTTGGTCTACATGTTCTTCTCGTCCCATGAGGAAACAATATCCATAGATGGAGCCTGACGTTGATACGAAGTTTAATTTTGTATCCCTTTAAACCTGAAGCTTTGCTTTTTTCTAGTCATGGAGCCGCCCTTAGTCCTAAAAAAAAAAGTCAAAAGTATTTTAAATTTTTTTGGGTTTCAATATTCAGCCTCTTACAAAGCATGTTTTCCTAAGTAACAACTCCAGACTTCCAGTACCGAAATCCCGAAAAGGATTTATACTAAAGTAATAATAAAAAGGAAGAAGTAGGTGCTATAAGTCCCGATGCGCATTTCACAAAGTATCCTTTAGTCGTGATTAATTAAACTCTTAAACACGATCAACAATTCATTAATCTTGCGCGATTCAGGTTTCCTTATATCAAAGCATTGTCTAAGCATTAGCCCTTGAAATCTCGGTCCCCGATTTTCCGAAAAGAAGAAGTTTATTGATAATCTTAATTGATTAAAGCGTTAATACAAGTAATAAACATCTAAACTAATCCCATCATGATTTTGCGATTCAGGCGTTTTCTCATGACATATCTCATGGGTACAAGATCCCCGTAATTCCGAAATATGAAATCGTGAATTCTTTAACAAAGTTTAAAACGAATTTAAGTTAGTTTAAAATGAGATTATTAAAGATTAAAATGACTTTTCGCGTTTCACATTTCGGTATTTGGTGAAAGCAGTCATTTCGAAACTCCAGTTTTGAAATCACTGATATATGCTAATATCTATAACGGACGAATAAATATATTTTTGACTTAACTACGTATCTCTGGGCATATCTCCCCAATTAAGACATTAAAGTTTTATCACCTATTTCAGTACGTCCGTCATAAGAAGAGTTAAAGGTTAATAAAGGTTTGGTTTCTTCGAATTTTCATTCTTATTGTTTAGACTCAGAAGTGAATTGCATTCAACAAACTGACACATTTCTCTTTGCGACAAAAAATCATTCTAAACATGAACATTATGGCACCTAGAAAGGCACCCAAGAAAAGTGAAGAAGCAGCTGAAAGTTCAATCCTAGAAGGAGATGTCGTGTCTGATACTACACCGCATGCCATTGATTCCATCAAATCATGGAGGCAAAATTTTGAAACCTTGGACTACGAAATCAAGAATTTTCCCGATAATTCTGAAAACAAACTCTGGTACATAGCAGAGTCCAAACTTCACAAAGTAGCCACACGCCCACGACTCATGACATACAACGACATGATCAGTTGGGCTTTGGAGAGGACAAACATGCAAACTAGAAGCATTCTGGACATCCAGTCAATCTCCCCTCCCTTTGTCATCTACCATTCATATTGATACTCCCAAGACAACAGGGGAAACAAAATCCACAGAGTTGGGTAATCCCATCACTTCCTCGACCCCTTTACAATCTAATTTTGGTTTCCCTCAGGTAGGATTCATATATGCTAGTGACCTCGACCCTATCTCCAGAGAAGAAATTCCTCCCTCTGATTACTTCTTCATAAAAAGAGGAAGGTTGTATTAAAACAAGAGATGTATATGAGAGAAGGTGGAATGGTAAAGAAACACATGGTACTGGTGGATGGGAGAAACCTGGAATAAAAATATTTCTCTACAGAAGTGGCGGGCTTCATGGGATCCCTGGCAACAACAAACCGATTCACCGTCGACAATATGAGAACAAGGTTAAAACAGAGTAACCACAGGATAGTCCAGTTGCAAAACCAACTAAAAGATACAGAGAAAAATATCATAGAAGAAATAAATAAAGGACTAGAGCAGGACAGAGCCACTGACAAGCAAGAAATTCAATCACTTAATTCAAGTCTAGAAGAGATGAAGGAGAATATGTAGATTGGCCAAATACAGGTTATTCGGCAAGAAGAATTGGTAAGACAACTACAAGCTAAATTGAATTCAATAAAAGGCCAGGTTATCGACTTGAAAGTTTTTCAGGACCAATCACTGGAAATACATGCGAAGGTAGAAGCTGATCAATAGAAAATAATCTCCCAAATAGAGATTATTCAGATTATTTTCAGGAAACAAGCAATGCTTTTGATAATATTATTTTTAAATAAAAGGAAGCTAAAGCAGTAAGGGCCACTTTCCAAAAGGCAGTTATATGTTCTGAAAATGAAGAAGTATCAAAAATTCTAAAGCTTTTTGTCACAGAGCAGATTAGAGGCGATATCATGCTCAAGGTATGGGAAAACAACATAGTAGAGTATAAGAAAATAGTCAAAGAAATCAAAGATGATTGTGAAAGAATCTTTGATTTATTGGACAAAGAATCATTAGGAATTGGAAGAGACAATTGCACCGGGAAATTAGGACAGATAAACATTGTAGGAAACCGGTTGAATTTCAAAGAGGGTTTGAACAAAATTCAGTTGGAAATTTCACAATTAAAGGAAATGGATGTTACCCTAATAGACAAGTGGCTAGTGAAACCAAAATTGAAATTTCAATCAATCAAGTTTGCTGGTAAGGAAATTGAAGATCAGCTTACAAAAACTCAGAGAAAATTCTATTGATTTGAAGCAAAGGATCTACCAGAGTCTCCCAGAAATTTCGTACATTTTCTTGAAAAATGTATTGAATGTATCAGGTCAAAAGAAGGAGATACTTCAGTAAAACAATGAAGTATCATTTTGAAAACTTACATTATCGAGATGATAGGAAAATAAATGATAATCATGTAAACATAATTCTTGTAACAATTTTCCCCTAGGAGTTACGAGATCACCAACCAACAATCATCAGGGATCTGGTATAAATATAATTTCAGGATACTGATCTAGGGATTTTTCTGGGCACATTGTAAAGAAGAATTTGGAGATATTTTTTGAATTAATACAAATACAGATTGAAGATTCCAGATCTGGTCAAGTTTGAGTTATGTGTTTCTTCGTTGTTTCATATTTTTCATATATCTTTTTAATGAACTCTTAACTACAATTTAGTACAACCTCTACTATGGTAATTAATTATTCTTGCAATTTAATCATTTACAACCTTTCCTCTGTATTGGCTATCAATAGATACAAGACCTACAAAAGTTTTAGATTTCAATATCATATGCTTCATTAAGAGTTCTTCCTAACTTTTTTCTTCTTCTGTCACAAAGTGAAATTCCTCTTCAATTGATGCCTCACCTTTTTCAGAAGCTTTATGTTTTCCTTTCACTTCATGCACATTCCCTTTCCGAAACTTAACTCAAATACCATAAACGGACTTTAGTTTCGTCATACTATCAATTCAAGGTTTTTGGGTTCTTCTTATATGTTTTGAAACAAAAATAGCGAACCCTTAAAAGAAAACACCGAATATATCCTTTCAGTCTCCTTCCCTCATGACTGTTCCAGTTACACAATAGCCTAATATCAAACCTAGACCATTAGATCAAACAAGCATCACTTTGAATTTATTCAACACCATCCTATAGACAACAAATAACTGGGTTGAGTTAGAACATTCATGGACAGTAATTGAAAGAGACATTAGTATCCAGGAAAACTGGGAAGCTAGACAGAGACAATTAAGGAACCAACAATAACCCTTTTGATATAACTTACCTTTTTTATCCTTAGCCTTCTCTATCTTTTTGGATGCCTTGACGGTGTACTTTAGAGCCTTAAAGTACAAACTTAGAAACAATAGTTCTAGACAGCGTAGTTCCAGAGGGCGTAGTTCCACAGGTCATAGTTCCAGAGGGCATAGTTCCACGGGTCATAGTTCCAGAGGTCATAGTTCCAGAGGGTGCAGTTCCAGAGGTCATAGTTCCAGAGGGCGTAGTTCCAGAGGGCATAGTTCCAGAGGTCATAGTTCCATAGGGCGTAGTTCCACAAGTCATAGTTCTAGAGGGCATAGTTACATAGGTCATAGTTCTAGAGGGTGTAGTTCCACATGTCATAGTTCCACAGGTCATAGTTCTACAGGGTGTAGTTACATAGGTCATAGTTC
>SNQJ01S0024350.1:145190-156571 GCA_010110895.2 Picea sitchensis
GTTGATGACTTATTATATATGGGTAGTAGTTCTAAGATGAAGGATGAATTCAAAATTGCTATGATGAATGAATTTGAGATGAAAGATTTGGGTCTCATGCAATATTTTCTGGGTATGGAGGTTTATCAAAATGAGGATGGATTTTTCATTTGTCAAACAAAGTATGCAAGAGATATGTTGAAGAAATTTTATATGGTAGATTGTAAACCAACCTCCACTCCAACTGCTCAGGGAATTGTGTTGTGTAGAGATGACGGTGCTAAATTTTTTGATGAGGCAACATGCAAAAGTATTGTTGGAAGTTTGATGTTTATAACCCACACAAGACTTGATATTACTTATTCAGTTTATCTTGTTTCAAGATACATGACAGAGCCATTTGAAATACATATGAAGGAAACCAAGAGGATTTTGAGGTATGTGAGAGGAACTCTAAATTTTGGTATTCATTACTACACTTCTAAAAGGTTTAATCTTGTTGGATTCAGTGATTCTGATTGGGGAGGTAGTTTGGATGACCGAAAGTCTACATATGGTAATTGTTTCTCTTTTGGTTTGGGTTTGATTACTTGGAGCTCAAAGAAGCATAATATAGTTTCACTTTCATCCACATAAGCAGAATATGTTGCAGTCACCTCAGCATGTACACAAGCATTATGGCTTAGAAATGTTCTAGAAGAAATTGGAGAGAAACAAATTCATTCTACAATGATATTTTGTGATAACACTAGTGCCATCAAATTGGCCAAGAATCCATTCCATCATAGCAAGACAAAACATTTTGATTTAAAGTACATCATTTCATTAGAGATTTGGTGCAAGATAAGGAAGTAGAAATAATGTATATAAAGACTCAAGAACAACTTGGAGACATTTTCACTAAGGGAGTTGCTAAAGTCCAGTTTTTGAAACTTCAAGATCAGATTGTGAGCCCTCTCAACATCAAGGGGGAGTACGTTGGTAATTGATGCAGTCTTGTCAATCATCTAACATGATGCAATCTATTTTCATTTTTATTTTCTGTCGGTTAGTATTTAGATATAGATTGTCTTACTAAATAATGCATGCAAAATGAATGAGTAGTTTTCTAAAATAAATTGTTGTAAGCATTCAATCAAGAGAAACTAAATGTTTGTTCTATGAGGCTATGCATTGTTATAAAGATCAATATTGATCACAATTGAATGCAACCTTTTTGTGCAACTACCTGAATAATAATTCTTTCTTCTTTATATGATATTGTGATTTAATCATTTAGTATTTAGTATATTGTTATGATATTCAATTGAATGATTATCTAGTCCATAGATAGGCCTTCATAGATCCTTTAAGTTCCTCTATTGGAAAAAATCCAACTTCAACTCCCCCTTCCTCGGAAAAAATCCAAAAATCCAACTTCAACTCCCCCTTCCTCGGAAAAAATAAAAAAATCCAACTTCAACTCCCCCTTCCTCTTCAGGTCATAAATCCTACTTTCCTTTGCTTACTCATCAATCGCCATTTCCTTCCGTTGAGAGAATTAATGAGAATTAAAGAGCAAGTCAAGCACGGTTGCGTCTGTGTCTGTGAAAATGTTGCTAGTGGCTTCTTTGGTGTTTGTGGAAGTGGTAGTCGTTCTAGGATTATAGAGGGGAATCATTGATGGGGTTCCTGCCTTTGAGTTAAATAAAGAAAAAGAAAACTAGTTTTACTCATATTGTAAGAGAACGAGAATAACGCTAGTTCAGTTTTTGCGAGTTTCTGATGGGGGTTTCATTCTTTCCACTTCCCTATTCCTTACACTCTTGTTGTGCCTCAAGAATTTTGTACTCATTTCATTTCTTGATTTATTTTCTACAAGATTTCACTTATGAATGTTATCTACTTAAAAAATATTTTCTAAACCATATTACACAGATTTTAGTATTCCAAGCATAAGCATTAGACTTGAAAATACCCAATTTGCACATGAATAGCGATCGTATATATATAAATAATTTAATGTTTCTGTCATCATTCCAATTCCAGTAATATATGGTCTGCGAGTATCTATATATACAAGTCCATGTTTCCGTTTGTTATTCCCATTCCAGTAGAATGGTGGGGATTGGATTTATTTTCAATGCTGGCATGCCAGTTATAATTGCAGTTGAAGGCTGGGGGTGAGTATTATTTTCCAACTCTCTTCTCGCTCCATATGAATATGTACAACTTTTTAATTTTAAAGAATCACCAACTTATGGAGAAAGTCCATGTCATGATGGCCAGTTTCAAAGAACACATACATCCATACCACATATTTACATTTACAACGGTGGCCCTGTCGTAAGTCTCTTCACTGTCCCGGGAGGACTTTTCAGAAAATTCAAACAACAACTCTTCTTTTTGTAGCCTTCAATAAATAAATAATTAATGAATCAGAATAGGTAGAGCGCCATGCATAGGACACTCACTTATAAATGAGTATTCTACTCCTCTAGACAGCTAATAATTTAGGATTAGCAGACATTTATATTATCCATCGTTTGTAAATCCTCAGTTCAAGCTTCGAACCAGGGGGTATTGTTGTTCAATCATGTTTTTATGGATGATTATAAGAAACATGACTACTTGTTCTCTTCATACTATTTTGAGCACATACATTCAGGAACCGGGTAAGCCACGACATCACACCATGCTTTACCCATTCTGAATATTGGTTTCCCAAGAAATTCATCATGCAGACGCCTAACAATGTCGTTGAAATATTCTTCAGGCAATGTTTTGTCAAGGAAGTGAGGAAGCATATATATTTTGTTGGGAGTTATGTGCTTTCTGTGGCCCGAGTACGCCCTGTGGCTCTATTGCACAATCATGAATTAATAAATTTCATAGTTCAAAATTATGGATAGAATGCGCGATAGAATTCTAAGCATGGAGAAGAAGAGAGTACCTGAATCACACGGCCCATGTTTCCTCTGTGTGATGCCATGAAAACATCATTGTTTAGTGCTACAATAGAATCGATTGCAGCAAGAAGTGATTCTCTATTGTTCAAAGGTTCGAGCTCTCCTGGCAAGGCTAGGCTTTGCTTGTTGTAAATATTTGGGAAGTGTTTGATCAAAGGCTCCACCGCCTTCTTTCTTCCTAATAGTTCTCCGTCGGCCCAGTATATTCGATGGTTTGTCGGTGCTCCCAAGGATTTAATAAGCCTGTTACAATGGCGGGGAATTTGGTGATGGAGGATAAGAGAATAGTGAAAATTTTAAGGAATACCATGCTTAAAACAAGAGAAAAGTGGAACAAAATAACCTGGCGATTTCCATGACGTTTAGAGGATAGAGGCCAACAAGCTTCCAGTCTGTGTAAGTCATGTCGGATCGCGATGTAAGGAGAGATGGATGGCTTTTCTTCTCCTCTAGAATTATTTGGTTATATTCTGAACCCAATCTGGGAAGACATCTCGTTCTAACCCACACATCTTTCTCCAGACGTAAATGAAGAGCTATGTAAGGGCCCTCTTCCCACATTCTCTTCGCAATATTGTCCCCCAGAGATCGAATTGGTGTTGCAAATCTTAAGGCGTTGAAGGAGACCTGGAACACAAACATATGACAAAGTATTAATAGACCTTTTGTCATCTCCAGTATCTGAGAATTGCAAAAAACAGGGCAATCAACAGCGAAATTGACCTTGTAGTGGAGCTTTTGAAGATTGAAAGGAAGATCCTTGGAAAGTCTCGTATCCAATCCTCGAAGAAGAAAAACTCCTTATTTGTTCATATGCCATGTATAGATCATGGTCATCTTTCAATTTCAATTGGGAAGTTCTAAACGCACTGTGCACTAGATCCAATTCAGAGAAGTTGAATAAATTACGTGCTTTCCCGCCTGAGGTAGCGAGATTGAATCCAGCGGGGGATAACGTGAAGAGAAGTTATTTTCTCCTCCACGGGCCTCGACATCAAATGAGTGGAAGGCATCGAAGAAACAATTCTGACATCATCTTTGAGAGTTTTCTTGAAATGATCGACATCGAAGATATTCGAGAATTCACTGCATAAAAACATAAATAAATCTGCATTTAGCATCGCATGCCTAAATGAAGGCTATGACATGGCATGGAATATGTTTATGAAAAATCAGAATTAATGAATCACCTGTCGTCCTCCCAAACTGCATTGACTTGTAGAATGGGAATAACCATAGAGGCCTGGAGAATTCTGGCAATGACAACTACGTCAATGATTTGATTGCGCTGCCGATTGAGACCACCTGAGACGACTACCATCAAATACCCGCGCTTCCCTTTCAAGATGCCTGACGAAACCTGTCTGTACTCTCTATTGAACCTAACACATGGCTTGTACACCAAATATCGACCCTGAGCAAGATACCAATTGCTGATTCAAATTTAAACTAGCCTTTGGAACCCGCCTCTTTACAAGTCCAAATTTTTCAATGGATATTCATGGATCCATTCCATGGAACATGGAATGGTAGTTGGATGGCTAACTATGCCATGCATTACAACTCATTTTCATCGAGCGCTGGGCTTGCTCATATTTTGAGGGACGACAGAGGTTTGTGTCACGGTAATGGCATTTGGGCGAGTGGAGTCGGTAGCCGGTTGGAGCTATGACATGATCAACGACAGGTGTCCGGACATAGAAAACGAATGTCAACAAAGATTCAAAACATTTAGGTTTTAGCTTACGCCTATGTTTGTATCCTCTACTGTCGGCCATGAAGTATTCATTTTCACCAAAATCGTCAAAAGTGGGACTGGGTAGCACATTATTTAAGTTCGTCACCCATGGAGGTTCTACACATCCAAATCCAAATGACATCAATTCTTTTGGTCTGTTTAATAATAATTAAAACCCCACTCCATATAAATAAAAAAAATTTGTAAATTGTGTACACAAACAAAAGAAATAATTATAAATCTCTACTGATTGAAATTAGACATTGTCCAAATCATGTTGATAAAAACCTGCTATTTCGAAATCGTTATAGTAGTCGATGGCCATCTCCAAAGGCGTTACTGGCACATTGAAAATTTTATTTATTGACATATCAAGCTCATATTGTGCAAGATTTACTTATGTCTAGATTATGCAATTTAATAAATTATAGCTCCAACATTGTAAGATTCTCTGAAAGCAAACAAAAGCAAGTAATCTGGATAAGGGTTCGGCTAATTGTCCTCCTGTCCAAATGTCCGTTGAGATGCCAAAATAGAAATGTCCGCTTCTCCACTCTTATGAAACGATTCTGAGAGCTTTGAACTGAAATCGGTTGATGATGTTGCTAGAGCATATGGTCGTTCCACCACTGACTATGGAAAAATACCTCGTCTACAAAACAAAAAACATTTCACAGAAACACGGTTAATAACAGATCTTGGCATAATATCTTGAATATGGTGAGTGGCAACTTACTCTTGATGATAGATATTGTAACTGAGATTGCTACAGTCATATTTGAAGGTCTGCAACTTGTATTTCTTAGCGAGAGGCCATATGGGGTTCATGACCTTGCCTCCAACGCCCTCCACCCAGTTAGAGCCGATCTCTATTGTATAACCTCCCAAGGTTTCTTTGTTTCTTTGTGCATTCTTCCCTCGATCCGACTAGTTTCTTCCAGTATCACAAAGTCCTTCACTCCATTGTCGGATAATGTCTTTGTTGCCATTATTCCTGCAAACAAAAACATTGAAAAATAGTTAGTGAAGTTACTGTGACGAGGCTATTTACTCATTTTCATGTGAAGACTTGATAAGATATTAAGAGTATCTAACGTGCCCGCTCCCACTATTATAGCGGTGGTAGCACCGACCAACGAAGAGAAGAAAACTGTGCATATTAACAATACAATAGAGAAATGATCAGTGGAGTAAGCCATGGAGAGTCCTCAGTGTAAAAATAATCCTCTACAATCTATAACAACCCTAACAAGAACATACTCATGGCCTTGATTATGGCTAGGTTGTGATTGAGAGCAGTATATATAGAAGCTCAATGTGATATCTAGCCCACTTTGCTTTCATTGAAAAAAGCAACATTGTCCTGTCGTTCTACAGTCGAATAGCCGAGGGATGTAGCAAAGACCAACATCAAATATTTGTACCTCCCTTTCAAGATGCGGATGCCTGTTTTTACTCTCTACTGAACACAACACATGATTTGTACACCAAATACCGACCCTGAGCAAGATACCAATCGCCGATTCAAATTTCAACCAGCCTTTGGAGCCCGCCTCTTTACAAGTTCAAATTTTTCGACGGATATGCATGGATCCATTCCATGGCACATAACATGGCAACCACGGTAACGACCTTTGGGCGAGTGGAGTCGGTAGCCGACCAGAGCTCTGACATCATCGACGATGACACGAAAAATGGCTGTCGAGAAAGGTTCAAAACGTTTGGGTTTTATCTTACGCTTATTAAAAGTTAATACAATGCAAAAGTATTAAGCATTCATACATTAATAATATACTAATAAAGTAATATATTAAAAATAAATTATATGTAATTAAATATTATTAATTAATATATTAATAATAAATTAATACATAAAAATGTATCCTTAATAATAAAAAGTATTGAGAAGATATTTTTAATAAATACATATTTTTATATAGTATTTTAATAAAAATATATACATAATAAATATTGTGTTTTTTTATACAATATATCAATTAAATGTATAAAGGCATTGATATGATAATACATGTTATAAACCCATTTAAAAGCACAAACATGTCACTCCTTAAGATCTGAGTTGTTTGGAGAGAGTAAAAATCACTGCCAAAAATCACTCCTGCCAACCACCCAAGCTATCCAATGGAAACATTGATGTGATAATATTAATTGTTTATTAATTAATGTATCAATACATTAATACATTAATGTGTTAAAGTATGAATGTATTAGTCCTAGTGGTGATATGGACCAACTTTTATTATGGCTCATCATAGTTGACCTTCACCATGGTTGAGTATGGTTGCGGGGTTTACTTTTGTATACCATTTCATAAAAAGGTATTTTTATGTAGATTATTGATAAAAATATTAAAAGTTATTTTTAATGTACACATAATAAGAATTGCGTTTTTTTTATAAAATATATCAATTAAATGTATTAATAGATTGATGTACTAAAATATTAATGTATTCATGTATTTGATGTGATAATACATTAATTTGAGAAAGTAGTAATGAATTAATCAATTAATACATTAATGTAATGTTTAAATTAAAGTTATTACATTAATTTATTAAAATATTAGTTAATTAATTAATACATTAATTATCTATTAATTATTGTATTAATTAACTAATACATTAATACATTTTTAATTAATACATTGATAAAGTATTAATACTTTGAGAGAACTTGGTTGACTTTGGTTTACTATGGTTGACCTTGATTGACTATGGTTAATCACCGTTGATTATTGTTGACCATGCCATTACATTGAAATGTATTTTTATGTTGATTATTAATAAAAATATTTAAAATTATTTTTAATATACACATAATAAGAATTGTGTTTTTTATAAAATATATCAATTAAATGTATTAATAGAGTGATGTACTAAAATATTAATGTATTCATGTATTTGATGTGATAATACATTAATTTGAGAAAATAGTAATGTATTAATTAATTAATACATTAATGTAATGTTTAAATTAAAGTTATTACATTAATTTATTAAAATATTAGTTAATTAATTAATACATTAATTTTCTATTAATTATTGTATTAATTAACTAATACATTAATACATGGATAAAGTATTAATACTTTGGGAGATCTTGGTTGACTTTGGTTTACTATGGTTGAGCTTGATTGAGTATGGTTAATCAAGGTTGATTATTGTTGACCATACCATTGCATAGAAATGTATTTTTATGTAGATTATTAATAAAAATATTTAAAAATATTTTTAATATACACATAATAAGAATTGTGTTTTTTATAAAATATATCAATTAAATGTATTAATAGAGTGATGTACTAAAATATTAATGTATTCATGTATTTGATGTGATAACACATTAATTTTCCAAAGTACTAATGTATTAATTAATTAATACATTAATGTAATGTTTAAATTAACTTTATTAAAATACTAGTTAATTAGTTAATACATTAATGGTCTATTAATTAATGCATTAATACATAAATACAATAATGTATTAAAGTATCAATGTATTAATTAACTAATACATTAATACATTGCTAAAGTATTAATACTTTGGGAGACCTTGGTTGACTTTGGTTTACTATGGTTGACTTTTATTGACCATGACTCTCGTTGACAATGGTTACAATGTTTGATATTTGTTGTCCATAGATGACTATGGTTGGCCATGACCATGATAGATCATGAGTATGGATGACATTTAGCATGTTTGACCTTATCTATGACTATCGTTGACCATTACCTTAACTAGGGTTCACTATTGTTCACCATGATGAAGAGTATGGTTTACTATGGTTGACTGTAACCATGATTGAGCTTGACGTAGAATAAAGTAGAGTATGGTTAATCATTTTTTACCTTCACCATGGTTGACTATGGTTGACCAAGGTTGACTAGTGTTGACCATGCCATTGTGTGACCTTCGTAGACCTTATGGAGATGATTACGATGGTCCATGTTTGTTATGTATAACCATGGTTTGTTATGGCAATATTGCATTACAATGTTGCTCATGTTTTGTTCGTCACATTGTGACATGAGGTTTTGTTCGTGAAATTGTGACATCAATTTTTGTTCGTGACATTGTGACATTTGGTTAAGTTCATCAAATTGTGACATTAGGAAATGTTCGTCTCATTGTGACATCATGAAATGTTTGTCTCATTACGACATCAAGTTATGTTCGTCACATTGTAACGATGTGAAATGTTCGTCTCATTGTGACATCAAGTTATGTTCATCACATTGAAACATTGAGAAATGCTCGTCTCATTGCAATGTTGGTCTATGTTTCTTAGATTGCCACATTGGGCTGTGTACATCACATTGTGATAATGGGTTGTGTTCATCAAATTGGGACGTTTGGAATTTTTTTTGATATTGTGACATAAAGAGATGTGCATCACATAGCAACGTGAGGATATGTTCGTCACATTGCGATGACAGGGCTGTGTTCATCACATTGTGACATTACTATTCACATAGCCAATTTATGTTTTTTATATTGCAATGTTGGGATATGATAGTGATAGTTCAACCTAGGGTTATGTTTTTGAGATACGAACGTTGGAAAGTGTTTGACACATTGCGATGTAGGGAAATCTTCATGCCATATTGCAATTTTGATCAAGATTTGTTCGTGACATTGCGGCATGGGGTTTTGTTCGTCATGTTGAGACATTAGGTTTTGTTCGTCACATTGCCACATCTGGTTATGTTCATCACATTTTGACAATGGGAAATATTCATCACATTGCGACATTGGGAAATGTTCATCTCATTGCGACATCAAGTTATGTTCGTCACATTACGACGTTGGGAAATGTTTGTGTCATTGCAATGTTGGTCAATGTTTCTCACATTGCCACATTGGATTGTGTACATCACATTGTGACAATGGGTTGTGTTTTTCCAGATTGGAACATTTGGAAATGATTGTCACATTTTGATGTCAAGATATGTGCAACACATTGCAACATGGGGATATATTCGTCACATTTCAACGACAGGGCTATGTTCCTCACATGCCACATCCACTTATGTTCGTCAGATTGCGATGTTATTAGTCACATAACCTATTTATGTTTGTCACATTGTGGCATTGGGATATGATGGTGACAATGCGACCTTGAGTTATGTTCATCACTTACCGACGTTGGGAAATGTTCAACACATCACAACATAGGGAAATGTTTTTCACAATGTGACAAAGGAAAATGTTCATTACATAGTAAGGGCTAACCATGGGTATCACATTGCAATGTTCCTATAAGGATATGTTGTGTTTAGTCACATTGTAACATTACACCACATAGCCTGTTTATTTATGGTTATCTCAAATAGAGAAATTCCTTATGAGTTATGTTTAAGTGAGATGTTTCATTATGATATTTAATTAGGTTGTATAATAAGGAGTTGGTCTGTTCCTCAATGGTTATGTCACATTATGACATAGATGAAGGGTTGGGATATGTTGCAAGAATTATATCAACATACATGGATAACATGAAATTAACAAAATATGGTATAATTGTCATATTGCAATAACAAGGTATGTTTACAAGATTGTGACATTGGATTATGTAGGATTTCATCTCTTTGTGATGTTGGTGAAAGGTTTTGTTCACATGCCATGTCGGGATATGTTTGTGACATTGTGATGTTAATATCAAGTTATGTTTATCACAATGTAACTTTGACACATTGTGAAATGGATGTTTTGGCCAAGTATTTTTAGAAAAAATCTATTGAACTTTTTCATTTGTAAGAGAGATACAAATTTTGAATTAACATAATCTATTACATGGAAGGAAATTTCCTTCCAATGTGATGTAAATTAAAAATTTATCATAATTTATTGGATTTGAAGTAAATGAAAACTTTATTATAGTTTAATTGTATCTAAAGTAAATTAAAATTTTAATTCAATATGATAACAATAATTTGAAGTTTAATTATTATATATTTAAATACAATAAAAATTAAAAAATATTTCAAATAAATATTCTTAAATTTTATTAAAAATATTTTTATTGTATTATTAAAAGTTTATATATATAAATAAATATAATTACTAAACATATTATTACAATACAATATTATTATGTTGTATAATACTGTAATAATAATATTGTATGATATTGTAATAATTGTATTTTATTATAATAAAGTATTATTAATAGTTTAAAATATTATTACAATACAGTATTATTATGTTGATAATAATATTGTATGATATTTTATTATAATAAAGTATTATTAATAGTTTAAAATATAGTTCAATACAATATAATGTTTTATTATAATAATTATAATAAGATACTATAAATTTTAATAGTACAATGTAATACAATTTTTAATAACTTAATTTATTTATTTTTATTAAATTAATATTATAAAATGTGATATTAAATTGATATTAATATTAATTTTTTATTTAATTGACTCTATGTAACCTATCTTAATTATATTAGTAATAAAAATAAAATAAAATTTAGTGATTAATTTTAATGTTTTAAATAAGCAACACTACATAATATCCATCTTCATATTAAATTAAGAGGGATGAAATCTCTAAAAATATTATTATTTACATGTAACTCTAAGTTAAGAGAGATCAAATTCCTAAAAACATATTATTCATAAGTTATAAAAATTATATAATGTAAAATAAAAATAAACTTGAATATAAATATAATTATATAA
>SNQJ01S0024351.1:0-16352 GCA_010110895.2 Picea sitchensis
ATACATGAGTCTTATCTATGTTATTTGATTTGTGTTTAATCTCTAACCCCCTAGTAGATCAATAGCATGCATGTGTAGTTTTGTCTTGATTGCAGGAAAGCTTTGTGGAAGGAGCAGCAGCAGCAAGGAGATAAAGGCTCAACAGAGGATCTACTTCAATCGTCGATAAAAAGGTTAGTTGATTCTTCCCATGTGTGCATGAGAAAAGGGGTTGTGATTTAGGGTAGAAGGTTAAAAGTTATGTCTTAAGGGTCACGATCTGCGTACAAGTTTAAAGCCCTAGCTTGTTAGTCCATAGGGTAGAATACCCCACAACATTCCCACACTTTGAGTATTACATCTCCTTTAACCTGTTTTGAAATGGATAGTTTCTGAATCTTTCCAACCTCTTCCTTTGTTGAAAGGGCTACTTCTTTTTGGAAAGTCGTTCTGGCCGCTTTCACTTCTCTTTCTTTCTGGAGAACATTCTCCAAAGATTTATTTGTTTTCTGAAAGTAATTCTGGACAACTTCCATATTTAAAAACACTTTCTGTTGTTCTTATTCTATCTTCAAATGTATTCCCAATACCTGGGCCTAGAAAATTTCAAGCTCTACCACTTGATTTGAAATAGTGCTAATCTTATTTTGTAATTGTTTATTTGCTTCTTCTTGCTTTAGGACCTGTTCGTGAGTGACCTGTATTATCTGATTTGCTTCCTCTCAGCTTGTCTTCATTTTCTAAATCTCTTGGATATCTTTTAATATAGCTTGTTCTAGACCCTTTTTTATTCCCCAATTGATATTTCTTTCGGTTTCTTTCAATTTACCCTGTAGCTGAGCTATTGTTTGGTCTTTTTGTTCCAACATAGTTGTCAAACTGCCCACAGAATATAAATTTGCCGATGCTAAAGCTCCCATCGTGCTTGCTATCTCTGTAGCAAATTATCCATCTTTAAGTTTCTTTCCATCTATAATGACCCTATGCTTTTTAACCATCCCATCTTCTCTTGGATGGATTTCCTGTTTCAAGATTGCCCTTCTCTTTTTACTGAAAAAATAATCTGATGAAGGAATCTCATTCCTAGAAATTGGCTCCAAATCACTGACATACAAAGCTCCCTCATGGGGATTTCCATAAGTGGACTGAAATGGAGTCAAGCAAGTAATGGGACTTCCAAGTTCTGTTGATGCTGTTCCTCCTGTCTTTTCTGGAACATCCTTAGGGATTCTTGGGGATGTTTCTAGCTCCTTTTCCTTCCCTACCTCTAATTCTTTTGTCTAGGAAATTTCTGTGTCTTGTGAAGGTATTCCAGTATCCTTCATCTTGCCTTTAGTATTTTCTTTGTCCTGTATATTTGTTTCAAAGCCTGGGGGAGGCCCTTCCTGCTCTGGAGGTGGGTTCATAGCTTCGCCCTGCAAATGTTTGGGTAAACAAATTCACCTATGGCTCTGGAATGATGCGAAACCAATCTGTGAGTCAGGTGGTAGGGCATGTACTCTATTCAATACCTCTTCATAGGATATAACCTCCTTGAATATGTCATCATAAATAGCTGGACTATACTCTATTCAATTTCAGGATATAACCTCCTTGGAATATGTCATCATGAATAGTCAAGCTTGCTCACAGGATTTAAAATTACAATGCATCAAATGTTTGCATACTAATTGATAGGGGCCTTCGCAAGCTCGTTCAATATCTACCAAATTTACTTTTTCTAGTGATTCAACCTCTACTTCAGAATGGCCTAGATTCAAGAATGAAAATTTCCCGATATGTACAAGGAAATTTGGCCATGACTTCTTCTAAGATACATTTATCTCTAATCCAATGTCGCCTTTTACTATCTGGTGAGCTACCTCTCTACACACCAATCATTCAAGAGGGAATTTAGGGAGTGCATGAGGGGGAATAGAACAACCACAAACCCTAATGTAGGAAAATTTTCCTCAATATACCAACAAGGCTGTTTTTAAGATTTTCTGTGATTGTATCATAAATGTGAGGGGGTTCGCATCCAAAAAATATTTTATGCATCGTAATTATAACAAAATGGAAAATTTCATAAAATGTGTCATTAGCATTTTCTTCCCAAAGGGAAGAATGATATTCATGAATGGGTTCTCGATAGATTATGTTCCAACTCCAATTCATTAATGGAAAGGGAGTCATAAAACCGATTGCATCCATAATGTATGCGTACATGTAAAAGGCCACCGGTTGTCCCTTATATTTTGCAACTTTGTAGTTTGAGATTTCTATTGTTGGATTATCTGAAAAAATCTTACTCCAATTAAAAGCAAATCCTTCTGAAGCTTCTTCAAAAAAAGGGCACCTAACTGCATGAAAATATGTGGATCTTTTCTCCAAAATTCTACATAGGATAATGGCTATGTAGACCATGTATTCATTCAAGGATGTCATAGCATAAACCCCATGGGTATCGGGCCCTAAATTTTATGGACATCTCCACCATTCTCTAATTATATTAGGATAAGTCCGGTCTACCTCAATGCATTATTTCCTCTAAAACTCTGCTAAAAACTCGGCATTGAAAGTATGTTTAGGATTTGGCGAGAGTTTATACATTACTTGTATATGTTCTAGCCTGAAAGAGCCGACGATGATCCCTTGATCATTTAAGATGCTCCTCATCTGATATCAAACTTTTCATAGGCTCCAATCATCATATCATTAGCGCCACGAAATAAGGGCATGCGTAATGCATCTTACAAGCTCTCGATTCTCGCTATGTCCCGATAGTGATTTCGGGATCAGATGAGCATTCTTGAATTCATATTCCAAAAATTCAGAGATTTGAGTCCAAGATTTAATGGAGTCTATAGTGTGTGGTGTAGTGTCAGATATGACATCTCCCTCCTCGCATCTTCACTCTTCTTCGGTGCTTTTTTCGGTGCGATGACTTTACGTTAAATGGAAACCTATCACAGAAAATGAATGAATGAGATCAACTAAGTGTTTCTTGCACTTGATAAAATGAAAACAATGCATATTCAAATTCCTCTTTAATTCATTTGCTGATGGGATTGATGCGCCTTAACACAATTCAAGGCATTAATGTGGGTAGATATTTTACTCTGAGATGATTGATACCGACAAAACTGGACTGTGGGTCAAATCTTTTAGCTCAAAAATGAACGCTCTTTTGGAATTGATCAAATGAACAGAGCGAGCCCTCACCGTCACTCTAACCCAACGCAATTCATTTTGTCTCAAACGGACGTCGAGAACAAGAGATATTGCAATCAGTCCAATCGCCAAACAAGAAAAAAATGAGTGCTGACCGGCACCAGAGTAGTCCGCACGGATGCTGATGTGGCGAGTCCATACATATTTATCGCAGGACCAGATAGACATGGCACCCGCCGATGTGGAGGTTTGTGATTAGTCGACATTTGGGTGAATGTTATTGGCACATCGGCATCATTTGGGTGAATGGTAAGGTGCCACATGGTTCATGGGCTACCATGTGGCACCCTGTAATTGTCTTTGGTTTGTTAAGTAAAACTTTATGGAGGCCGTGGAGTTCCTGACCTCCCACCATACAAGCGCTTTAACAAAGTCTGCCAACCATTATACCACACATTAGTTCTTGTAATGTATATGAGTTTGTTTATATTTAAATTAACATGTTGTAATGTGTGGTGGGTCGGTCGTGGCTTAGCCCTCACTGTTTTATGCCATTACATACGACCATGCCTCCGGTTAAATGTGCGCGTGGGTTGTTTGAACGATTTAACTTTTGGCCCATGGCTGTATGCCAATATTACATATGACCGTAACTTAATGTGTGGGGAGTTGGAGCGGTTAAACCTTTTGGCCCCTTTTCCCAACACACGAGGTCATATGGCCCATGTGCCTAGGGTTGTATGTTAGGTTGAGGCGCTCAACTGTTTCTATGGTTTGTACCCACATGCTGCCATGCTCTATGTTGTGTTTTACGCTTAAAAAGCGTGTGTGCCAAAGTTCAATGAAGAAGGTGCATTTCAAGCAACCACGTAAAGCTTGAATGAGGAAAATTGAGGAGGCCTAACTTCTTCATCTTTTGGCCGCATTGAGGTGCCGTAGTGCCCATTTAGGGGTTTTGGGATGTCCCAATCCATTGGCAATCATATCAAGGCCATTTGCAGACTTATTCTGCAAGTTTTTCACCATTGAAGTTTCAGCAAGCTTTAGAGCTTGAAGCCCTCATTGATGGAGGACATGTTCTGGTGAGCCTATGTTTGTTTTCTCTGAATGAATAATCATTTTTTGGATAACTGATATGCTCTGAACACACTGGGACAAGTTTCGTAGGTTGTTGAGGACTTTTACGTGTTTTTCCACGAGAGAATCTCGTGGAAGCTTATAATACATGTAGAAGAGGTCATGCCCGGATAAGCCATGATCCGGCTTTCGAAGTTCTATTAGTCATTTTGGGTTTTTTATGTTCTCGATCTCAATGGTACGCTTTTTTCCATTGAAGTTGAGCAAGATTGTAAAAAGAAATTTGACTAATTAATCCGAGAGAGCCAAGTCCATTGATGGAGGCTCAAGGAGATGTAGCCCTGAGGGGGTGAACTCCTTTATCGCCTTTGTCTGTGAGTTTGATGGTTTATTTGGTTGAAAGTTGTGTTGTTGGGTATTTGTTTTAAGTACATATTTAACCATCTAAAAGTAACACTCCTCACACATAAACATTTACAAGAAGATACATGAACTTAACACATGTTTATCTTGTATATTTTAACACATGAAGTGCTGGGTCCCCGTAGCTCTATTTTTAATGAAGTAGAGGGTGCTTGCATAGCATAACAAGTCAACCTCTATTTTCAGATCGTGGTATCAGCATATTTGTTTCGCTTCGTAGAGCCCATTGATGTCTTGAGATTTAGCTATTGGTTTTGTGCAAGTTCTGTGTTGAAGTTTGATATCTTGAAGTTGATGGAGGAAGCTTCAAGCATTGATAGTTCCTACATTTTCATTATCTAAGTTCTTTGACAAAGAAGAGATTCTAACTATGAGAGATTTTACGAAAGAGATGTGTGAAGACGAAATGTGAATATTTCCCTTGAAGGAGCAATTGATGGCCATGAAGCAAGAGAAAGACTAGCTTTTCAAGGTTGCATGAGATGGAGATTCAACTCCATGAGGCAAAGGAACCTCTTACCAAGTACATGCATGAACATAAGCATGCAATGTTAGTTTATCTTCTAGTTCCTCTCTAAGATGAATGTTTTGGCGCGAAAAGCACACAAGAGGAATAGGGTCCAAGTTATTGCTAAAATGGCTATGAAGGTAAAGGTTTGGGCAAGCATGTCAAGGCATTGTTGAGCCTATTGTTGTTGAAGAAAGGCCCGTGTATTGTGGTCTTGGATATGAACGAAAGATGAGCAAAATTCCAAAGTCGAGGAGACAAGGGAAAAAGTTCCAAGTACAAACTTTTTCCAAGTTCACCTCCTCAAGAAGGCTATAAAGGTGAAAGTTCAAGAACTTTTGAAAGTTCATCCTCAAGCATGCAAGGTTTGTGTTCAAGATGAATGCAAATGTGTGAAACAAGAAAGTTGTGACAATGATGAGGAAAAGAACACTATTGATGGTCTTCAATAGACCTATAACTCTTCGACCACCCTCAAAGAGGCGGTAAAGTTGAATGTTCAAGGTATAATTTTTCTTATCATTCAATTGCTTTTTGATTATGTTAAGAATAATAACTTCGTATGTAAAATGAAGAAAGAATCTTTGTACATATTGTGGTTTATATAACCATCATGTTTCAAAACGTTGGAAAAGATTGACCGCTTTCAGGAAAAATTATAAGCAAAGACAACTACTTAAAAAGAGGATGCAAAGATTTGCACTCATTGTCAAGTTGTCATCCCATTGACAAATGTTGATGCTGTGATCCCACCACTCATCCACAAAGATAAGAAGCAAATGGATAAAGAGATTGGCAAGAATGGAAGAGGAGATTCCATCATCGTATGTGAGTCAAGATGATTCATAAGAGGACGATGTTCACAGAAAAAGTCAACGCTGAGTTGGCTTGGTAAGAAATGGTTGATTCTTATTGAGCAAGTAAAGCTTGCATTTTCTATTATAAATGCAATTTTCAGCGTTATGTGTGCATTAATGGGAAGCATGATAAGTTGCAACAACAAAAACACCTTCAAAATGAATTTCATTCACAACTTGCATGATGCAAGTTGCATGTGAATGAAATTCATTTTGAAGCTATTTTTGTTGTTGCATAAATTCTCCAGGAGGATGTAAAAGATGATATGATGTTCAATTTTGTTTTAGCCATTTTTTTTATTTCAACTCTTATGTACCCACATGTTTCCGGGGTTTACGTACTTATGTTTGTACCGAAGAGTTGAAGAGTCATACATGCATTTATTTCTTGTGTATGTATAAGCAGCGGACTTCGGTGATGGTTCATCATGAGTGATTCATGTTTGTTGGATGATTTCGTATCATGTTTGTCAATTTGCCCGCTTTGGAAGGTTGAGATGTTTCAAACGAGTCCTCGACCGGTGTTGATGATTTTCCGACGAATATGTTGTGTTCCATCGTGTTTTCGTTCAATTTGTGTTTAGTCGATGGTGTTTAAGTTGATTTTGAGTACACTAAGATGTAGGAAAACACCATGTGATTTGATGAAGTACAAGATGCATAGCCATTTGAAGAACGAAAGATTTGTTGGCATCATTTTTCAGTCTTTGTATAATTTGTTTTCAAGATTGATGGTTTTCAAGATTGATGGTTTACTTGGATTGTGACAAGATGTCGAAGGAAAGTTTTTGCAACCATTGGAGAGATGATTGTGTTGACGCCTAAAGAGTTCAAAAGAGGACTTGATTCTCAAGCAAAGGCTGGCATACCGCTAACAATGAGAGAGCAGCTAAGCCAGCGCCAGCCCCTAGAGAACAATGGTTGAGGAACATAGCTAGTTGCAGTGCACGACATGTCAAAGTATTCAGGTGATTGTCGAAAATATTTTGATATAACTTGAAAGCAGATAGATAATCATAAGCTTTTGTGGGTCCAAAATCCTTTCAGTGGGAAGGTGTGATCAAAATCTGGACCAGGGGTCAAATTTTAGCTCAAAAATCATCATTCTCGGAATTGCCTCAAAACAAACAGAAGCGTAGCCCTTGTTGTCACAAACCCAACGCAATTCGTTTCGTCTCAAACGGACATCGGGAGCGAGAGATATTGCGATCTGTCCGAATCGCCAAACAATAAAAAAAATGGATGCTGACTGGGCAGTCCGTACAGATGCTGATGTGGAAGAGTTCGTACATGTTGACGTGGCGATCGTATGGTGACATGGCACCTGCTGATGTGGTGACTGTACGGTGACATGGCACCTGCTGACGTGGCGGTTTGTGATTAGCTGATATTTGGGCGAATGTTACTGCGACACGTGGCATCATTTGGGCGAATGGTAAGGTGCCACGTGGCCCAATCATGGGCTGCCACATGGCACCCTGGAATTGGATTTTTGGTTTGTTAAGTAAAACTTTATGGATGCCATGGGGTTCGACCCCTGGACCTCCCCACGATACAAGCGCTTTAACAAAGTCCGCCAACCACTATACCACACATTAGTTCTTGTAATGTATATGAGTTTGTTTATATTTAAATTAACATGTTGTAATGTGTGGTGGGGGGTCGGGCCGGGGCTTAGCCCCGACCCCTGGTTTTATGCCATTACATACGACCATGCCTCCGGTTAAATGTGTGCGTGGGTTGTTTGAATGGTTTAACTTTTGGCCCATGGCTATATGCCAATATTACATATGACCGTAACTTAATGCGCGGGGAGTTGGAGTGGTTAAACCATTTGGCCCCTTTTCCCAACACACGAGGTCATATGGCCCATGTGCCCAGGGGCTAGGAGGTTAGGGGCTGGAGGCACCCTAACCGTTATACGGTTTGCACCATTGGCACAGTTTCACTCGGTGCCAGGTTTTTACGCTTAAATAAGCATGTGTGCCAGGTTCAATGAAGAAGGTTGCGTTTTGGTGAACTAGTTTCAGAAAGCTTGAAGGAGGAAAATGGGGGAGGCCTAACTTCTTCATCTTTTGGCCGATTGAGGTGCCGTAAAAGCCCAGCTATGGGTTTTGGGACGTCTTTAATCCATTGGCACTGTTATCAAGGCCATTTGAAGACTTCTTCTACAATTTTTTTCACCATTGAAGTTTCAACAAGCTTTAGGGAGCTTGAAGCCCTCATTGATGGAGGACATGTTTTGGTGAGCCTATGTTTGTTTTCTGTGATTGAATAGACAGTTTTAGCTAATTTTTATGCTCTGAACACACTAGGACAGGTTTCAGAGGCTTTTGAGGACTTTTATAGGTGTTTTTTCCACAGAGAAGCTTAGGGAAGCTTATGGCCACATGTAGAAGAGGTCATGCCTGGATAAGCCATGATCCGTTTTCAGAGTTCTATTAGTCATTTTTGGGGTTTTTATGTGTTCTGATCTCAATGGTACAGTTTGTTTTTCCATTGAAGTTGAGTAGCAGCATGTAAAATAACTTTTGACTAATTAATCCCAGAGAGCCAAGTCCATTGATGGAGGCTCAAGGTGATGTAGCCCGGAGGGGGGTGAACTCCTTTATCAGCTTGTTCTTGTTGTGAGTTTGATGGTTTATTTGCTGCAAGTTGTGTTGCTGTGTATTTGTTTTAAGTACATATTTAACCATCTAAAAGAACAATTCCTCACACATAAACATTTACAAGAAGATACATGAACTTAACACATAAGTTTATCTTGCATATTTTAACACATGAAGCAAGGTCCTGTAAAGTTTATTTTAATGAAGTAGAGGGTGCTTGCATAGCATAACAAGTCAGCCTTCTATTTTCAGATCAATACCACGTATCACCAGTTATTCATTATTTAAATGGCCGTATTTTGGTGCCTTTGGATTTTAAAGAAAACTTGGAACATTTTACTCAATTGGAGACCGAAACATGAATGAAACCTTAAAAAATGATTATCATTAATCATGCTTTGGAAAAAGGTTAATTTGTGTTAATCATAGATTAAGACTGAAGATTTATTTTTTCAGGATTTTGTGGATCGTGTTGTCGAGAAGTATGTCATCGATGAAATCCGATCTCTGAAATCGCAAAATCGCGACGTGTTAATTAAAACTTTAAATGTTTTAGCGAAGTAATTGATTGATATTAAGCGTTTCAGGATTTCGGGGATCATTTTGACAAGAAGTATGTCATTGATGGATCCTGATTTCTGAAGTTGCGAAATCGCGACGTGTTTAAAAAAAGGAAGACTTAAATTCATCTTAATTAACTAACTAATCAGGGTTAAGGACAAAACATAGTTAGTTTGGTTTAACACAAACTATGGGTCGGGATTTCGCAGTTCGAGATTTCGTGGATCGTTTTGACAAGAGATGTGTTATCACTAAACCCCGAATCCCAAAATCCCGAAATGATTAACTTAAGCCTTAACCTTTTTCGTTAGAGAATTAATTAATTGGCATTTTAACTAACTCTCTTTATTTTGGGAAATCGGGGATCGGGATTTCGCGATTCAATTTTTATTGAAAAATATGTTTTCAGCAAATCTCGAATCCCGTAAACTCTTTAAAGTTAACCTTAAATCCATTAGGTTTAAAGCTTATCATGATTAAAATAATTTTATAGAAAATGCGTCGGGATTCTTATAATACTTTTAGGTTTTTGCCTTTTATTATTTAAATAATTGATTTCTTCGGGAAATTTGGTACCGTGCATTTGGAAATGATAAGAAAACTTGTGTTTTATGAAAAGCCGAAAGCCAAAAAAGGAAAGTTTAGGTCTTAGGGATAGAAATTTTAAGAATTGTTTCAACATAGGCTCCAACTGGGGACCTCGTCTCCTTGTGGGACGAGGAGAAAATGTAGACTTAGTGCCTTCATTGGGTTAATGGGGTCAAGGGTTTATCCCTGCATAAATTGCTAAGGAAGGGGATACAGAGGAAAAAAGAGATTTCATTTTTATTTCTGAAAATATTTTCAAAGTTCTTGTTTGTTTTAAACTCAGTTGCAGTCTCATTCATGATCATCTCCTTCTCGTTAATGAAATTAAGTTAGCATTAAGATGGTCAAAACAATCTTAGGAGACTCAACAGATTTGTGACTTTCAGCTTGCATCAAACGAAGCAAAATTTATATTTTTAATTGGGGAGCCCTGTCTAGACTTGGGATGCAGATCCAGTTTCGAAAAATATGGTAACTAGAGTAGAGTGGTACTTAAGTATGACAACCTTACAGATACCTCAGATATTGCTTCATTGCTAGCGAGCCTGTTCAGTACCTCGGTGAAGTTATTTGTCCCTTTTTACTGAATTTCCTTTCACCGCTTCGAATGCTAATTATACATTTAATCTCAGATATTGCTTCACTACCAGTGAGCCTGTTCAGTACCCTGATGAAGTTATCTATATTTTTATACTAGACGAGGGAAATCATTTAAATGAATTTCCTTTCATAATCTTTTGGACTAGATGGGGGCAATCAAATATGAATTTCCTTTCACCATCTGTCTTATATTTACTTTGTGAATACGAAGCAAGGGAAACCAGTGATAATTAATATACCAGGGGTGGTATTTGTGTAAAAATTGAAAATGGAGGTTTGTCAACCTGTTTTGATTACTCTAGACCAACCTTTTCTCAACTTTCAAAACACCTTAGTCTGCAGAGGAAAAGGGGGAGATCAATTTCAGGGGTCTTCCTTTGAGCAAGCTTAAATCCTCAGAAAAACTGTTAAGAGACCTAGGAGAGTTAGGATCGACCTAAGCATAACCATGTTTAGTTGGAGAGTAAGAAATATGAGGACTGGTCTTACCGATTAAGAACTATTTTTCAATTTCAATAGTTAAGACATAATTTCTTCTCCCTCTATGGGAGACCCGAAAAACAAGTTTGAATCAGAACTGAGGGTAGAAAGAGGGGACATAGAACGATCTGGAAGTTGAAAGATAGGGGTCATAAATTAAACCCAACACTTGGAACTCTCTCTTAAATATTTTTACTTTATTTACCTCCTATCTTGTTCTAAGTGAAACCCTTAAGTCCTAGATTTTGAAAACATTTTTTTTTTCTTTTTTTTTTTCTTTTTGGAAAAATAAACTTACGAGATAATCAACGCACTTTTTGATACAAAATCCTTGTTTTCACAAATAAACTTTGCTGGGACTTACACCTTTGCCTTACCATTTTCGTTCTCTTTTTGAAATAATAGAAGATCTTATCTATCACCTATTTTTGACAAATTTATCTTCCGCTTTAAGGTTGTCTATTTGCTGCTTTTACTTGTCGGGTTGTCAGCCAGAATCCTGTGAAAGAACAATATGAAAAGTATCAGTTTTTTTTTAAGGAATTGGATACATTAATAATTTTGTATCCTTATTTCTAAAAGAGACATAAACCAATTTTATTTTATTTTTTCTTTATTTACAGAATGAAAGTAGACTTCCCAAAGAAAATTATGAAATAAAGGACTAAACAAAATGGTATATACAGTGGGAATTCTGGAAATCAATTATTCCATATAATGTTTTAAAAAATGCTCGTTGACAGGGGCGTTCAAGATTTTACCATCCAAATTTTATAGCAGAAATGAATTCTTTCCTTCAAGAGATGCAACCTTGAATGGTCCATACCAGATGTGATCGAATTTACCATTTTTTCCCGAATCCTCCTTCCTAGCATCCCATTTCAAAACCAAATCTCCGGGGAGAAAATTTCTGTCTTTGGCTTTACGATCGAATAACACTTTCATGTCATCCTGGTATTTTTGCAGCCTTTCATCCACTACCGCCTTGTGCTGCTGAACTTCAATCAGCTGATTTATCCTTCTTGTGACTAGATTTGGTTCTTCCTTCTCATCTTGCCATAGTTTCATTACAAGAAGTGCTAGGTTAATAGGCAACACTACATCTATCCCATATACCAATTGGAAAGGAGAAGTGCCAATAGACTTTTTCGTGCCTATCTGATTTTCCCACAGAGCGTATTTCAAATGCACATGCTAAGACTTTTTATTTTCACTTAACACTTTCTTAATTATACTGATTAAGCTCTTGTTTGAAGATTTGGCCAGACCATTTCCATGAGGATAGTATGCTGTGGAGTGACCAAGCACAATATTATATTTTTGGAAAAAACTGACCATAGCCATAGATTTAAAAGCCTGTGCGTTGTCTGTGACTATCTTTCTGGGATAACCAAACCTAGACAAAATATTTTCTTCTAAGAAATCTATAACCACCGAATAAATAACTTTTCTCATTGGAATAACTTCCACCCATTTGGTGAAGTAGTCTGTAGCAGTCAGGATCCATATGTGTTGAGCACTAGAATGAGGATTAATTTCTCCTATGAAATCTAATCTCCATTGCTGAAAAGGAGCTTCTGTTTTGACCGGAATCAATGGCATTGCTAGGAGTTTATGTTTTCCTACAAAAAATTGGCAAGGGCTACAAGTTTGTACCTTGGCATTGACGTCTGAGAAAAGTTTGGGTTAATAATACCCAACCCTCAGGATCTTATAAGCCATAGCCCTCTAGGCGTGGTGTCCTCCACACACTCCTTTATGAAATTGGCTTATGACCTTTTCTATTTCTGATTCGACCAGACAGATCAAGAGGAAGCCAAGCAGGTCTTTCCAATACAATTGCTTTTCGGAAATACAGTACTTGACCGCATGCAGCTTCAACGTTCTGGCTTTGGATGGGGACAAGTTACTTGGGAATTTCAATGTCAACAAGTAGGATACTATGTCCTTGTACCAATTTGATGAAGCAAATTTCTCTTCGATTCAAATTTCAGCTATTTGATCCTCGAGTTCATTCACGTCTACTCACTCTTCCTCCCCCTGAGAGTTGTTTATCCCGAGAGATCTGAAATTGGATTCAACTAAGAGTTTAGCTAGGCCTTTCCCCTTTACTAATTTTGTTGGTTTTATCTCCAAGTCAAACTCTTGAATTTTGGCAAGCCATCGTCCCCTTTTTCCATCACTGTCTGCCTGAACCAAAATATCTTTTATGGAGCTAGTAGGTACATATGAAATCACCTTAGAATGTAAAACATAGGTTCTGAAAGCCTTTAACGCTTTTACCATTGCATATGCTTGTTTTTCAATTATATTATATCTGAGTTTGGCATCTTGGAGACTTTTTCTAAAAAAGGCTATCGGTTGCTCGAAACCTTCTTCGTTCTTCTGAAGGAGTACCGCGATGAGTGTGTGTTCAGAGGAAAATGAGAAAATAAGGAAATCCTTGAGATAATCAAGGCTTGCTAGTACAAGTGCCTCACTTATAACCTTCTTGATGCGTTCAAAGGATGCTTTAGCTTCTGCTGTCCATTTCACTTCACTGTTTTTCCTAAGCATATCTGTGATCAATTTCACGATTTCAACGAAGTTTGGAATAAATCTTCTCAAAAAATTTATTTTTCCTATGAATGACTGAATTTCTTTCACATTCCTAGGAATACTTATTGTGTCTATAGCTTCAACTCTTTTAGGATCAATTCTGATTCCATCTCGAGATACAATATGGCACAAAAGCTTGCCTTCTTGCATAGCGAAGTGAGACTTTTTAGGATTTAAGGATAGACCAAACCTGCGACATTTCTCAAATGTCTGCTTGAGATGTATCAGATGATCTTCATCCGATTTAGAAAAAACAGTTAGGTCATCTAAATAAATAACTACAAGTTTGTCCCGTTCGCCAATGAAAGCGATATTCATTTCCCGTTGAAAAGTAGCACTTGCATTCATCAAACCAAACGACATCTTATCATACATAAATGTACCCCAAGGAGTGGTAAAGGCTATTTTTTCTTTATCATGATCACTGATGACAATTTGATTGTAACCTAAAAATCCATCGATCATTGACATCCTATTAGCTCCTACTACTTTTTCTAAAACGTGATCCATTTTAGGTAGGGGGTAATTATCTTTGAGAGAGGATTTATTAAGATTTCTATCTGGCTGAGATTATCCTAGATGAGATTGTTCTTGTGCAAGATGGAAAGCTAGCATGCACTAGGTTTTTACTAGGGTGGGATGATGTCGTTTGAGATGAGCTCGAGCTTGTACAAGATGGAAATCTAGCACGTGTTACCTTTCCCCCACGATGGGATGATGTTGTCCGAGATGAGGTCATGCTTGTGCAAGAGGGAAATATAGCATGGGAAAGCTAGCTTTCCCCCATGGTGGGATGTTGTTGTCTGAGATGAGGTCATGCTTGTGGAAGAGGGAAATCTAGCACGCGCTAACTTTCCCTACAATGCAATGATGTTGTCTGAGATGAGCTCGTGCTTGTGCAAGAGGAAAAACTAGCACACGTTTTCTTACCCCCACGATGGGACAATGTTGTCCCAGATGATATCGTGCTTTTGCAAGAGGCATGTGCTAGTTTTTCCCCATTGTAGGATGATGTAGTCTAAGACTTGCTTGTGCTTGTGCAAGAGGGAAAGCTAGCACGCTAGCTTTCCCCCACAATGGGATGTGGTTGTTCATGATGAGCTTGTGCTTGTGCAAAAGGGAAAGATAGGATGCGCTAGATTTTCCGTATGGTGGGATGATGTTTGATATGAGCTCGTGCTTATGCAAGAGGGAAAGCTAGCACATGCTATCTTTCACCCATGATGGGATGATGTTGTTCGAGATGATGTCGTACTTGTGCAAGAGGGAAAGCCAACACGTGTTACCTTTCCCCCATGATGGGATGATCTTGTTCGATATGAGCTCATGCTTGTGATGGAAAGCTAGCATGCAATATCTTTCCCCCATGATGGGATGATGTTGTCCAATATGATATTGTGCTTGTGCAAGAGGGAAAGGTAGAACGCACTAGCTTTCCCCCACAGTGGGATGATGTTGTCCGAGATGAGCTGCTGCTTGTGCAAGAGGGAAAGGTAGCACGAGCTAGCTTTCCCCCACAATGGGATGATGTTGTTCATGATGAACTCTTGCTTGTGTGAGAAGGAAATGCTAGGTTTCACTCATGGTGGGACAATGTTGTCCAAGATGAGCTTGTGCTTGTGCAAAAGGTAAAGCTAGCATGAGCTAGCTTTTCTCCATGGTGGGATGATGTTGTCTGAGATGAGCTCATGCTTGTGCAAGAGGGAAAGATAGGACGAGGTATCTTTCCCCCACGATGGGATGATATTGTTCGAAATGAGCTTGTTCAAGAAGGAAACTTAGCACACACTATCTTTCCACGCACTAGACTCCGAAGCAGATGGGTTCGAGGATGAAGAAGGTGAAGTCGAAACTACCAGGACTGGCAAGAAGAAATCCTCCCGAGGAAGGAAAACCAAAAAAGAAAGAAGAGAGCAGGCCATTTATAAGGATAAGCTACAAGTATCTCAGCCAACGCTAGACAAACTCCTCAAGAATCCTCGAAATACCAGAAACCAGGGGCAACTTCACAAAGGCGCGCCCCCCACCCCCAAAAGTAATTAATGATTGCGTTCTCCTGGAACTGTAGGGGGTTAGTTAGTAAAACTAAGGAAGATGCAATGAATACCTGGTTAGATCATCATAGCTAGATCTTCTACTAATCCAGGAGTCCAAGATGGAGGAAAACTCATTCCTCCAATCAAGTCTAAAATTTTCGAAAAAAGGTGGAGGGGTCGTTGTTAGCTCCAGAGGTGCCTTAGGAGGAATCGACACCCTGTGGGATGCTTCCAAATTCAAACTGGTTTCCTCCAATTGGTGCACACATTGGATCCTTGCCCAGCTGCTCCATAAAGCCACCAAAACTCAGGTATATCTTTTCAATATTTACGTTCCAATCCTCTTCTTAGAAAAAAAACTTTTTTGGGAGCTTCTTCGGGAAGCTGCCAGTGGAATGCATTTAGAAAACATAATCATAGTAGGAGTTCTTAATGTAGTCTTAAATCCTTCAGAGAAGAGGGGAGGTTCGGTGACAAGAGATCCGATTTGAGAATGGGTCAATGAGCTAATTCTTGATTGGGATCTAACAGACATCAAACCCTCCAAAGGAAAATTTACTTGGACCAACAAGCGTATTGGCCTGGCCACATCGCTACTAGATTAGAAAAATTTCTGGTTCAAAGTTCCTTCCTGCTCTTGGGCTTGAGACCCCTCTCCAAAATCATCCCCTTTGGTGGGTCAGATCACAAGCCCATCCTTCTTGGTGGGTCAGATCACAAGCCCATCCTAACAGGACCAACTTATATCATTTATTGGATAATCATACGAAGAAGTGGAGCTAGAGGTAGTTTGGGTAGCAAAAAGGGTTGCTAACTTGCTAGTATGTTTATGAGAGAAAGAGTTGTGAATTAAATATGGGCATGGTCTTGGTTGACTTGGTCA
>SNQJ01S0024351.1:16362-31886 GCA_010110895.2 Picea sitchensis
AGGGTTGGGACAATAATGGACTTGGCAATTTGGTAGAGTTTCTTTGCTATGATTTTTCCTTCTTTGAATAGTACCCCTACCCCTCCTTTTATAGGCTAGAAGGAGCTAGGGTTTTAGGTGAACTCTCGGCCATGCATGGCTGGGAGTTCTAGTTAACTGACAAAAAGCCTCGTGTCCCGGCGGAAACTTTCCTGATTTTTTGCTTTGTTAGGTACCCGCGGTTTGTAGTGGGTTAGCCCGCGGATACCCGCGTGCAGTAGAAGGTCAGCAAGCGGTCCCCCGCGCCCAGTTAGAGGTTAGGGCGCGGATTGCTTGTTTTAAGTGGTTTTTCAAGGTTTTATTCAACATGACTTTGGCAAGGAAGAGGCATGAGTTGGCCTGATGCCAGGTAAGCCTGTGTGGTGCATTTTAGGGTTATAACAGCTAAGCAAACCTGGCCGAAAATAAAAGAATAACCAGAGATGTTAATGATGATTGTCAAGGAATTTTTGATCTCTTAGAAAAGACTTCATTAAATATTGGAAAAAATGATTGTCCTAGGTTATTAGGAGAGATTAACATTGTCAAGCACCAGCTAAGGTTCAAGGAAGATTTGGAGGAAATGAAGATAGAGATCCCAAAAATTAAGGTAATCAATATCACCGAAATCGAAAAATGGATAGTGATACCGAACTTAAAATTGCAAACTATTAAGTTCACAGGGAAGATAATAGAAGATCGTTTGCCCAAATTACAGAAAAGATTCTTCATATTTGAAGCAAAAGAGATACCAGACGTTCCCAGAGTTTTGGTGAAGTTTTTGGGAAAATGCATTCACTGTCTTGAGGCAAAAGAAGGAAGTTCATCAACACAAACATAAAAGTACTCTTTTGAATATTTTCATCATTAGAATAATAAAGTAGTTAGAAAAGAAATGTAAACGGTTTGAAATTATTCATCCATGTAACCGTAGTCTTAGTCTTAGGAAGTTGGTTAATCACCAACGGGAAAATATTTGATGATCATGTATAAATATATTTTGAGAAGACCGAGAAAGGGATTTTTCGTTTTTTGAGAGAGCCGATTGTATTAAAAGTTTTCCAATCCACTGTGATATATGATACAGACGAGATTTTGAATCCTGCCAACTTGTAGCTATGTGTTCTTTAACCTTGTTTACCATATTTTTCTATGTTTCTCTTTCAATGTCTTTCTAATGAATGATCAATTTGAAGTTTATTTTATACATCTTTTATAGTTTAGATTGTTTTGGTTATCAAATTGTTTACAGTCTTTCCTCTGAAATTGCTATCAGTAATTTTAAGACCTATGGATCATTTGAACCATGATATTTAACACTTCATTAGAAATCTCGTTTTCTTCTTTATTTCCTATTACAATATGAGATTCTTTCTTGATTAAAGCCTCATATTTTTCAGTAGTATTTCTTTGTTATTTTACGATTCTCAAATTGTTGCAAGTCCAAGAAACRGCCTCGATTGTATTTATGTTATTGTTTTGAATTTCAAAACTATTTTTCCTATTCTCATCTTTTAA
This sequence comes from Picea sitchensis, assembly GCA_010110895.2. Taxonomy (NCBI): domain Eukaryota; kingdom Viridiplantae; phylum Streptophyta; class Pinopsida; order Pinales; family Pinaceae; genus Picea; species Picea sitchensis. Next base: position 17,899 of record SNQJ01S0024351.1, read on the forward strand.
AAAACTGAGGTAACAATTTATTGAATTCTTTTACAACTAAATAAAATTTGACTCCCCATGACTGTCCCAAATAACAGACAACCCAACATAGAACCTAGTCTCCAAGATCAAACCAGTATTGCTTTAAACCTATTTAATACTTTTCTGCAAACAGCGACTAACCGGGCTGAATTAGAATGTTCATGGGCTGCTATTGAAAGAGATATTAGTATGCAAGAACAACGGGAAGCTAGACAAAGACAGTTAAGAAACTAATTCTGCTTACCCTTCTTTTGGATTCTTATCCTTTGATTATCTTTACCTTTACGGATTCCTTGACAATATATTTTACAGCCTTAAAGTAGAAACTCAGTAACAACAATAGGTACCATAAATCAAATAAAAAGGGTAAATCATATGGTCCTCCTCATAATATATTGAGGCACATCCCTATAATCCAAAGATTCAAAGTATCTTTCATTGCAAAGAATTAGTTATGTTGTAGGGATGGGATGCCTCGTACAAAAGTTAGTCAGGAGTTATGTCAATCCCAATAAATTCAATAGCCATGAAAATATAGAGGATACATGGCTCTAAAAATTTAAGGATGAAGTACGAATTCTATGACTTGGCATAGCCATGGAACGAGTCAACCCATTTTCCCTCCAAAACACCAACTATTTTATTTGTTCTGTAGTAGTGATCAATAACAATATCCCCCCATGGTTTTCCATGAAAAATTAACATCTTATGTCGTCTCTTATATTCCCTGGTAAAAGACAAGCCAAGAATATGGATGTCTGCCTACAACCATTGGTAGATGAATTGAAGGAATTTTGGGAAGGGATACATGTATACGATGTATCAAGACCCATCGCAACAGAGATAAGTTTTACATTGTATGGAATATGTGCTTACACCACACATGATTATCTAGGATTATTAATTTTACATAGTAAATTACATGTTTATTGATTTGTTTATATATGTAACAATATTTTTTGGCAAGGGGCCTTTTGTCTCCCAAGTTTTTCTGCTCTATAACACTATTCCTCACCGCCATCAAATCCCTTCTCTCGACCCTCATGGCCTCAGTGCTTTTGGATCTAGACCCCCCATATACTTCCTCGACAAGTTCATCACCTTCAAGGCACTCATGGGTTCGCTTAGTCCCCTCCCTCCGCACCCTAGCTCCTCCTAGTTTGTGAAGAAACTGGACCAGATCCCGGAAGTATCAATTCCTTGCATTTCTGCGAGAATAAAGTCTCTCTCCTTTTCATCCATAGCACTTGTAGGCTAGTTGATGGGATTATGGACTTCACCTCGATAGATCAATCGTTGGATTAAGAGGAACTAACATCCCTTGGTCCAAGGACGCATTAATCACTTCTTCGGTGGTAAGGGATTCTATATATTTTACTTTCAACTTAAATCAGATAGAGATCTCATTTTTAGAAATGACCCCTACTTCTTTGGCCCAAGTGGGTTATATTTAAGAAAATGGATGTCATATTTTGACCCAGAAAATGATATCCCCTCAGTCGTGTCGGTTTGGGTAATACTTCCCCATTTTCCTTTCCATTGTTGGGGCGATGAAGTTTTAAAAAGTATAGGAGATACCCTAGGAAAATTCATCAACAAGGCAGAACCTAAATCTATCCTGTATTCCTGTGCTAGGATCTGTGTGGAAGTAGATCTAGAAAAATGGCTTTCGAAAGAAATCAAACTCAATTTAGATGATTGGACCCACATTCAGAAACTAGACTATGAGCAACTCCCGTTCAAATGTAAGTCTTGTCACGAATATGGAAATTTTGCAAAAAAATGTCCCATTAACAAACAATCTCCAGAAGTTGATGTAACACATTAGGAGGAAGGATGGAAATAGGTCCTAAAGAAAGTAACTAGTGGTAAAGGTTTCAGCTCCTGATCGTGCTCCATTGGTCCCCCACCCAATCCAGATTCCTTGCATCAAAACCCTCCTCCCAAATCTCCCCTAAAAAAAAACTCTCCATTCCCTCCAATCTCCCCTGCTATCCACCCATAATCCCTATGATCCGCTTGGAGAATCCTCCTCAAAGAAAAAATCTCCCCCAACTATAATCTTGGATCCTCCCCCTCTCTCTGCCCCATCCATAGTTGGAATATAAGATGAGTCAGACGAAGATGATCCTTCCAAGGAGGACACACAAGGATCATAACAGTAGGGTAATGAAGACACCCACTCACAAGAAATTCATACTCAAGAAAGATAAGAAGGAGAAATACCACCAGAAAAGCCAAGAAAATCAGGTCAAAGAACAAACAAGGAAGTTAGAGAGGAAGCAACCTCAGAAGACAAGGCACAAGGAAAGAAACAATCTATAGAAAAATCCATGTACACCTCAACACAAAAAGCAGGTACCAAAGGATCAGATAACTCAACTTATGGTAGTCGGACCTCCTCCACCCCCCGTCAATGATTTTCCTCTCCTAGAACTACAGGGGCTTAAGCTCTAAAATATGTAAAAAAATGGCCAACCCCTTAGTTATCCTTCTCTGGGAAACCAAAATGGAGGCATCATCTCTTCTAGAAACAACAAAGAAAATTTTCAAAGCCATGGGCGGAGAATATGTTATCTCCCAAGGAGCCTTCGGTAGCATTAAAACTCTATGGGATGAGAAAATATGGACTCTCGAGGTAACTCTGGAAACTCAAAGATGGATTTTAACTATTCTAAAAAATAAGGATAACAATAATAACATCTTTGTAGTTAATGTCTACATGCCCAACTCCTATAAAGACAAAATGGCTACCTGGAACTCCCTTTCAGAGCTCAAAAACTCCATTGATCTCTCCTCTTGCATAATTGGGAGAGACTTCAACACCATATTAACCCAGGGGAATAAAAAGGGGGTAGTAACATCAGAGACCCTTTCTCTAAAAATATTTCTAATCTCATATCAGAATGGGACATGCAAGACGTCAAACCCTCAAAAGGAAAGTACACATGGAACAATAAGTGTTATGGCCTTAGTCATATAGTATCCCTCCTTGACAATTTTCTCAACAACAGTAACCTCCTTCTCTCCTCCCATGTCATCTCCTCTCTTATCCTCCCTTTCGCAGTCTCAGATTAGAAACCAATCTCTCCTTCCTTCTAAAATCCCCAAAACTCTGGCCCCCTCCCTTTTCGCTTCAATCACCTTTGGCTGGAAAACCCAGTCATCCCCCCTATTGTTAAAAATGTGTGGATCACCCCCTTCTCTAGATCCCCGAACTATATTTGGGAAATAAATCTCAAGGCATTCAAACTATCTCTCAAAGAATGGGTGAAAACCTCATTCATCCCACCGCAACAAGAAAAGAAAGAAAAGATAGAGAAACTCAGGAAAGTTCAACTATAGATAGAAAAATAAACGGTTACAGAAACATTTTTGAACCAAGAAAAATAAGCACAAAAACATCTTCAGCACACCTTTTGCAGAGAGGAAGAGCATTGGCAGTTGAAATCCAAAAGCCTCTGGATAAAATCAGGCGACTCAAATACTTCCTTCTTCCACAAGCAAGCACAATCACAAAGGAAACAAAACAAATTCACCTCCATTACCTCAAATATAGGGCAACAAATCAACACATTTGATCAAGTCAAAGAGGAATCCTTTCACCACTTCAATAAACTATATCAACAACCAAGCAGTGAAGAAACAAATGCAGATCATCTTGACATTCTTGTCAATATTCCAAGTGTAGTCTTAGAGCATGAAAACAATCAACTAGTCAAGGATATAATAGAAGAAGAAATAACCAAAACAGTTTGGAGCATGGATCCTGACAAAGCCCCTGGACCTGATGGTTTTCCAATAATATTTTACTGATCCTTCTGGGACATTATCAAGTGAGATCTGAAGAAAATGCTAAGCTATTCCCTTCACAAATAGAAAATAGAAGGAGTGACAAATTCCAAATATTCTAATCCCTCCTATTTCTCTTGCTTTCATCCCATTTTCCTTTGTAACTCATACAAAATCCTCACCAAGATCATTGCAAATCAGCTCAATCCCCTTCTACCAAAGCTAATCTCATAAAATCAGGGTGATTTTTAAAGGACAAATAGATAGCATACACTATTGTGTTATTTTAGGAAGCCATTCATTCTAGAAATAAATCTAAATTCCCAAGAATGGTTGTTAAACTCGACATGGAAAATGATTTTGACTGGTTCAAGCACACTTTTCTGCTCTGAGTTATTAAAGTGTATGGGTTCTTTGAAAACTTCATTAATTGGATCAGAGCTTGCATCAGCACACCCTGGATTCCCCCTCTCCTCAATGGGAGACCTTCACAATTCTTCCAGGCTAGCAGAGGCCTCTATCAAGGATGTCCCCTTCCCCCCTTTCTCTACATTCTCCTAGAAGAATCTTTCATCCGTAAACTAGAAGAAGAACGAAGAAAGGGAAAACTCCCTAGTTTACTTATAGTGAGAGGGGTCAAGGAAATAAATCACTCCCAATTTGCATATGATGCTCTCCTCTTGGGATCAACATCCATCTGTATCACCATCCACTTTCAGAAAATTCTTAGTTCCTTCCTAGCGGCCTCAGGTGGTAAAATAAATATTTCTAAGTGCAGGATATATGGGTGGCATCTCCCAGGGCACTTAAAAGAGAAAATTTCCAGAATTTTCAACTTCTCCATTATCACAACTTGGAACCACTTTAAATATTTTGGAATGCATATTTTCCTTAGCTCTTATGATTTTTCAGCTTAGCAAGAAGTCATTGGGAAAATTTTCGCAAGAACACAAAACTAGGGAGGTTGTTGGCTTAACCCTACAGGGAAATCAATTCTTATCAAACAGTTCCTCCCTTCCCTTTCCATTTTCCAATGTCCAGGTATGTTATCCCCCAAAGGTATTCTAGATAAAATCTGTAGAGTGCTCTGAAGCTTCCTTTGGGAAGGAGAAAAAATGAACACTAAAAGGTTCCATATTCCTAATTGGAAACAAGTCTGCCAACCCCTTAACAAAGGAGGGCTCACTATCAGGGACCCAATTCTAATGAATACCTCTCTGGGAGAAAAATTTGCTCGGTGTTTAATCATAGATAATGCACATTGGTGTAAAGAAACACTTATAGCCAAATAGTTTAACTCCTCCAAGCTGTGTTGTTTTTATGGTCCCATCCCCTCTCTCCCTGGTTCTCTGATTTGGCGCCTCCTAAAGAATTCATCCTTTCTAATCAAATCCAAACTCTCTTGGGCCTCGGGGAATGGAGAACAAAATAACATCTAGATTGATCATATCCTAGATCGTGAACCCTGCACAAATTCATTCTAGCTTGTGGGTGATCCTAGCACCCTATTACATCAAGGGAACATTGTTTCAGCAATCATGGTTGCTCCAGTTTTTTTTCAGTGCCATCACTTGGCTCTTCGGGACGCTCGACTATCAATCTGGTTGGTATTCTCTCCCTTCTTACTCTGTCTGCATTCTTCATTTCTTCAGCACTTGCCTGACCTATTTTCTCCTGAGTCTCTTCGTCAATATGTGATGAAGGTCAAGAGCACCCTACTCTTGTCCGACTTGTGTTTTGGAGGATCTCTGAGAACAATTCCTCTCTTTACGCATAGATGTTAGAAGAGTGAAAGATCACATAGATGCTCATCATCGTGAGTTTGAACAAGATAACCAGGGGCTCTGAGAGGAAATGGAGATCCTACAAAATCAGTTGCATCAGTAGGAAACTCAGCATAACCAAGAATTGGCAATAGCCTTAAGGGTAATTAACATGAAAACAAGGCAACTTGGGGTTGTTACCCAACAATTGGAAAAGCCACAACAACCAGAGAATTCTATCGGCTCTGGTGAGTCTTGGCTCCCGTCCACCTTTCAATCAGAAGCCAACAATGACCACCCCTTGGCCCCTTCAGCTCTAGGACATGCATACTTTCACCATGCAGAGGCGAACCCAATAGCACCACAAGTGGAACAACATGAAGACCCATAGCCTTCACTAAACCATTATTCAAGTTTCAAATGAATTGTAAATTTTTTTACTTTTGAACTTCTATGTTTCCATTTTTACTTGGCAGATTTGTAGTTCTTATGGACTGGTTGATACCATTTCTTTTGATTTCCATAGATAGTTAGACTCTCATGGAAGAAACAGAGGATTTTTCACTCTGTCTTATGTAATTTTTGGAGATCTGATGCTCTTTTTTTAATATACAAACCCCCAACCATTTATGTTAAAAAAAAAAATATGTTTTGGCATATTTAATTCATTGTGATTGTTTTGATATTCAATGCTAACGAGATCTATATAAAATAATAATTTTGTAGGTCCTGTAACAAAAGAATATCATGGATGTAAGTGTTGTGGACCTTCTCTGAAGTCTAGGTGGGCCAACCACCTACGAAATCCAGTGTACAACTGCTCCAGGGTATTCCTCCTAGAACAACACCCTTACATAAAAGAAACATCCACTTTCAATGGTAAACTAGAGAGAGCCCAAAATCCTACAATAATGACACCAACATAATGGATTAGAGAATATGTGAGAGATAAGGAGATTACATAAATGTTTGATTCAAATGGGGAGACTATGTTTGATGATCCATAATTCTTCGACACCTATGTTGAGAAATTTCCCATTGGGATGAAAAATAAATCAGTATTTTATGAGCTCCCATATTGGGAGCATATTAATATTTCCCACTTAATAGATCCCATGCATATATTTAAAAAAAAATCATCTTATTTATGGAGGCACATATCATCAAAATAAAGTGACACATTGGTTGTTATGAGAGATCTTATTTCTTCAAAAACTAAAAATAAACATTGACTAAGACAATATAGTAGAGGAGAGGTTGGTCCCTCTTGATCTTTCAAATAAGGTGATGTGAAATGTTCCTTCTTTATATGGGTCTTCACTATGGCGCAACTTCATTGTAGAATAAAACAATTTGGTGCACCCTGTAAATTTGCAGGGTGCACTGTCCACGGTGCAAGCCGAAATACTCAAACACACCATGCAGATTTTTTTGTGTTTTTAAACACTAGAAATTTAACTGAATTTTTCATTTTAATCCACTAAAAGTTTAAGTTATAAAGAAATAAATACATTACCTAGACATTTCCTCATCGAGGAGGCATGGTTGCTACATAGTCAAAAAAACAAATTTTCCCACCATTTGGAAAAATTTGAAAGCAATGCACTAAGCAATGGACATAAGGAAGGAAAGAAAGGGAAGCACTCATGACAGGGCGCTACAGAGAGGCAAAATTTTCACCGGTTCTTGAGAGATCTACAACACTGAAAAGAGTAAAAATGAATTTTATGGTCGATCTTTTTTTTTATTTAACCCTGTTATGATGTGCTCAATTATTAAACACACATGTGCATATGTATTTAAGTAGCACACAAGAGTATATTTATTAAAAAAAACCTACCACGGTGCACCATGTTTGAGAGAAATTGTGTGCATCGAGGCATCGATACTTAAATAGCGCACTTGAGTATATTTTTTTAAAAATAGCCATATCATGGTGCGCCATTTTTTATAGCAACTGTGCGCACTGGTGAGTTCATATTTATGTAGCACACCAGAGTATTTTTTTTAAATAACCCTACCACGGTGTGTTATTTGTGAGAGAAACGGTGCACACCAGTGCGTTAGTATTTAAGTGGAACACTAGAGTATATATATATTTTAAATAACCCTACCACGGTACAACATTCTTTAGAGAAACGGTGTGCACCAGTGTGTCAATATTTAAGTAGCGCACCAAAGTATAATTTTTTTTTAAATAACCCTACCACGAAGTACCCTTTTTTAGAGAAACTTTACACCGATGCATCGGTAATTAAGTAGCGCACTGGGGTATATATATATATATATATATATATATATTAAACCCTACCACGGTGTGCCATTTTTTAGAGAAACCATACACACCAATGCATCATTATTTAAGTAGTGCACCGTAGTATATATATATTTTAAATAACCTGACCACGATACATGATTTTTCAGAGCAACGGTGTGTTCGTAGTATAAACTGCACCAGTGCATTTGGTATTTATAAAAGAACCGTAAAAAAACATCTACTAAAACCTCCTCCCACTCTCCTCCGCTAATGTCCTCTGCTATAAATGGATTTATGGGCTATTTTTATTTGGGGCTTCCACCAAAACCTCTACTAGAAGGTTTTTTCCTTGTAGGGCTACGTGCAAGACCTGCGACCTCTCGGTGCTTTCATAAATCCCCCCATTTGGAGTTATCTTATCCCTCACTCTCGTTATCGCTTCAAGATGAGTGTGGGATGGATGCAGTCATAATGGAGTTTACTGAGGCTTTCGATAATCATTATATAAGGTGGCAAGAATGTATAGAGGGATATCCTTTTATTATAGCTCTCATGTGTTGGGATTTTAATATCTGGAGGAGTTTCCTAATTCAACATGGAACTCTCAGTTTGGTGGAGAATTCTTCAAGTAGTCCTTCAATTCACTCACTCTAGTTATTTTGAGAATCTCTGTAGGCGTGGAAAATTATGGCGAATGGTAGATTTGGGCGTTGGGCCAAGAAAATTTATCTGATGGAGGAAGATCTTGCGAATATGTGCACTTATACGCATTCTATTTAAATTCATTTTAGTGGATTATCAACTTAGGTGTTAATAGTGATTGAAGAGTCAGTTCAGTAGAGGTAGAGGATCCAACACCTCTAGGATGATTTTTTGGTGCTCGAGCAACAATTAGAGGAGGTTCATATCATATTACTGTAAAATTTAACACCACAGGTAGACAATGGAAACTCAGGAAATTCGGACGAAGCTTCATCTCTTGCTGCAACTCCTATTCATATGGATTTAAATGCCCCCACATCAGAATCTTGGTAATGGCTTCCATATGTGGAATTTCTCTCATTTGGTATAAACAATGAATTAGTTTTGTATATGTGTATTCGGAATATATTACAAATTGTACATCATCAGGTCTTATGAAATTAACTCTCAGTTTAAATTCAAAACACTTCTACTCGTAGGCTTAATATATCTTCAATAGATTAATTTTAAATGCTCGTTGCAATTTTGGACAAGATGTAATTCCCAATCATTTTCACATGCAGTTTTATGTTAATACATCTTCCCCCTTTTTCTATATAAAAAAATGGATTTGTGATATGTGCAAATGCATTGGATAAGATGAAATGTGTAAGTTATTATTTTTTCTAGGGAAGACCTTGTAGAGAAACCAATGTATTTATTTCCCAAATGTGTGGATGATGTCCCTAGTAAAATTATCGGCATAGACTAGTGCACCTAACCCAAGAAAATTTGAATTGAGCACTTATCGACATGGAACTAGAAAATCCCTAGTAAAATTATCGGCATAGACTAGTGCACCTAACCCAAGAAAATTTGAATTGAGCACTTATCGACATGGAACTAGAAAAATGCCTAGTAACATCATTGACAATTGATTGAGTTAATCCCTTGGGGATTTTTTTTCAAGGAAAACGTCACAAGGAAACCCAAGGGATACTCTTACACATTCATGGTTGAAATCCCTAATAAACTCATCAATGTAGAGTTCCTCACCTAGGAATGTTTCTATTCGGAACCTATGAGCATAGAACTAGTCGAATACCCAACAACATTGACAATAACTAATTAAACTAACTCTTTTATCTTATGATATGAAAGTTGTAAATATGTATAAAACACAATTCTAAATAAAAAATTATTACAAAACAATTAAACTAATTTTAAAAATAAAAATAAAAAATTTGACAAGAAAGTGGAATTTATATTAATATAGCAGTGGTATGACCACTATGAAAACATATACATATTTTAGGCATGCATCATGTGCATGAAGTCCATAATTACATATATAGTCGCCATAAAACAAATCCTAGAAATGCCCATTATGTCTTAGATTCCAAAAATTGACTCCTATGGTGTTAAAAACCTACAACAGTGTATCTTCAAAGTAACCAAAATTGGGCAATATCCAAGAGAGGAGAGGAACATAGTTACACCTTCTACTCTGGGTTTGAGGGGCCTTCATTCAGTGATACCTTGACCTCTTCATTTTGTTGGATGGTCTTCCTAGCGGCTTGAATCTCCATATTTTCCATCCCAGATTCTAAATCCGCAATTCTTTCATTAACCTACTGCATCATTTGCGTGAGGGCCTCCAAAAATTCCTCTCTGAGTTGAATAAGGTCTTATTCAATCATCTCAAACCTTCCACCTTCCCCGTCTAGCCAAAGCATAAACTTTATGTGCACGCTTAATTTCCACCACAGATTTCATGTTCCAGCGAAGGTGGGGGAATGGGGGGAGAAATAGACTCGGAGATGGAGGCCAGTTAGTGGGCTAGAGGATAGTATGATAGAGGTTGATGGGTAGGGGACCATGCAAAGAGATCCAATCAAGACAAAATTTCAACCAAGGATGGGCTACAAGCTTCGGTTTCCACCCTTAAATTACTAGAGCTAGCGTGTCAAGCCATGATTCATAAGACCTCACGCGAGCACTTTGCAGGAGAGATATGGGCTCAGTACATGGGCATGATGGAAGCCTCATAACATAATGTGTGGAGTGACGTGATCTAGGAGGAGAAGTACCTTCACACATGGGAGTCATCAGTCACTGAGGTGATTCCACAAATCGAGATGAGGGGAGGAGTATCATCCGATTTCCCCCTGGCACGAGACCACCTGTGAGTTTCCCACCTCAGGCCATTAAGTAATTAGGGTGAAGGACAGGGTCCCATTGAGCGAGAGGATTCCCTTTCTCAAGGGAGTGGAGGCTTTGGCTGCCTGATCTGCTTCTCCCTTTAAATGTTGGAGAACATGGGAAAAAACAATGTTTCAAAAGGAATTAGAGAGTCGCTGAATTTTCTTGAGTATTTTTCGAAGTTTCATTTCATTTGGTAATGATTTAGTGACCAAGGCTTGGATAATAAGTCAAGAAACTCTAATCACCGAGATTTCATTGATGCCTAGCTCTCGGGCTTGGGTGAGGCCTTGCCAAAGACTCAGAACTTCTGCCATGTTATTGGTGTCTTCCCCTAAACCCCACGAATAGTCCAATTCTAGGATTTTGTTGGGGCCATATAGAACCCCTCCCCCTCCTTCCGCCCCTTTTAAAAATAATATTTTTTGATACTTAACATTAATTTATTTTTAAATCTCCAATTCATAAAACTATTAAACTATTAGTCATTTGAACACTCTTACTTCTTCATTGGTATAAAAAAAAAAATTGAGTAAAAAAGTGGAACCTGCTGTATTAATTTATCGAAGAAACTTTGACAAAATGTATAGTGATATAGGTCTGAGTCACCCAAAAACGTTGTCATTTACTGGAAACCAACATAGTTTGGAGAGCATATAATAGTAGCATGATAAAACAAGAAACAAAATAGCATATGTCCTGCCCGGAGGAAACCAAGACAGATGGCTATAGTCCAAATTGGCATATAATAGTAGCATGATAAAACTAAGAACTAGGAAAAGCATAAAAGACCTAGATACTCGGTGACCTGTTGCCCTTTCTTTTCTGCCACATGGACCCAGCCAGGATGGCAAAAGCCTGTGCGCAGAGAGGGCACTTCCGCTTAGTTGGAGCATTGGAGTATGCATCAAGGAGCAGGTCCAGACGTTGGCCCATGAGAAGGGATCTATGCTACAGGTCTGCAATGTGGCCTCGAAGTTTGAACACCAGAGCCAGATGCTCTGCATGGAGGAGAGATCCATGCAAGACATCACCCACATCATTGAGGGATACATCCCTCAATTCCACGGTCGCTCCAATTCCAACTTCGAGCTCCATCAGCTCTGCACCATCCACTTCTTCCTTCCACGTCGAGCTATTGTTGTTCACGTTCACATCTGCTCTAGTTTTATCCCGCATTTCTTCCTCCAACGTTGCCTGCATATCATGGTTGGTGGGCCTGTAGTCACCCGGCCAGGGAATTTCCTCAACAATGCACCCGGGGATGTCATCTGCCAGAACAATTTTTGGGCTGCTTCCATCCTGGTGTGTCGCCTTCATGGCTTGAGGCTCCGGGGTGGTCATCAAGTCCTCCATAAATAGAATTTCTTCCACGTAATAGGTGGGAAACACGTCTGCAGCACCATCCTCCTGCCTGTCTCCAGGCTTAATTTCCATGGTTTCACTGATACATCCAGCTCATGTCTCCGCAATGATGGCACGCAGTGCCAATTTCTCAGCTCGAGCCTTCTTTAGGAGAATGGAGGTCTCCATCGCCAAAGCACACTCCAGCTTCTCTTTCCTTTGCCGTTGTGCCTTGTGGGTGTACCAGGCCGAGCCACAGTGAGGCATGCCCCTCTTTCTAGCCATAATTTCCAGGGAATAGGTGACGATACAATGAGGTTGCAGCAAGGTGGGGGTAAGCTGGGATGAGAGGGATGTCTTGCTACACCAGATCTCCCAGACGAAGAGGAGAACTGGAGAAAGAGCAGACCCACTCTGTCCAGGCACATGAAAAATCAAATTGCCAGGAATTTCCTCAACGAATTGCAGTGATATGGGAGTGAGCCAGGACGAGAAGGATACAGGACTGCACCAAAGCTCCCATACGAAGAGGAGAGCCGAAGCAGGAGTAGACCCACTCTATCTAGGCACATGAAAAAACAAGTTACCAGAGGCTGAGGTCACCTGACCCTCCATAAACCCTATCAAGATGAGTGCGTTGTGAGCGAGAGTGATCGCGCGAGGGAGGTGTCCCTCCACCGTATAACTGCTGCTATGGCCATCCATCATCGTAAATGCAGGCTTGTGGGTGGTGGCCATCAGCATTTATGCTATGGCTTAGTGCTAAGCCCAGTGTCAATGGACTACCGCATGTCACCTCATCCGGGGCTGGGAAGTCTCTGCTTGCAAGGTCTCTGCATCGCCTTGAGAGGTTTGTATCATCAGAGAGATGGGCTTGCCAATATATGAGTTCTGAATTTGAGTCAACTCCAGTATTTGTCAGGTGATCCGCAACCTTGTTAGCATCTTGTTTCACATGGGAGGGGATTAGAATGAGATTGGGGTGGATGAAATCTTTGAAATCCTCCAGAAGTCCTGGGAGTCTCCAGCTGGGGGAAATCTGCCTGGGGAGCTCACAGTGAAGGATTTTGGAGATGAGTTGAATTATGATTTGGGAGTCTCCCTCAATGACAAGCCAATGGTACTAGTGTTCGACAGCATCTTGTAGGCCTCTGACCAGGCTTGTAAGCTTTGCCACATTGTTCATGTTTTTGCCTAAAAATCCTGCCATCATATGAATAATCTTACCCGTGTGGTTCTGAAGGATAGCTCCAAAACCAGCTGGTCCAGGGTTTCCCCTGGAGGCCCCATCGAAGTTAATCTTGAGGAAGCCTGAGGGGGGTGGGGTCCACACCGTGGGACAGTTAGCTCGTCCATTTTTAACCTTCCCCTGTGTATGCATTTGCAAGTCCCAGCCTTTAAGAATAATCTCCTCCTCGGGCTTACACTGCAAATCTTCATGGAGCCAAGATTTTCTATGGACGGTTTCATGGATAAACCTCTTAACCCTTTCCCAAGTAATGGTGGTAGGGGATGGTCTAGAGTTGAAGATTCTCTTATTTATTTCTTTCCAAATTGCCCACAATGTGAAGCCCAGGAGCAGCTGCCAGATACGCTGGAGAATTGGATTGTGGAAGGAGATTGTTTCCCAATTAGCTAAGGTATCCCTGATACTACCTCGGTTTTGCTGGGAGCGTCACATGGCTTGGGCTCCCCAATCCCATATCTGTTGACTGTAGTGGTAGTTGTTGAGGATATGTTCCATGGTTTCCTCGCTTTGTTGGCAGAGGGTACATCTGGAGGGGCTTGTTGTAATGATCCTAAGCCAAATTCTTTCTTGGAATCACTAACTACTACTAATTTATTGAGTTATTAAGTGCATACAAGATTCATCAACACATGGAGATCACAATATATTCAAGATGTAGAAGCACAAGCAAAGATCTGAC
>SNQJ01S0024351.1:39033-81387 GCA_010110895.2 Picea sitchensis
TTAAAAATATAACTTTTAACTTCTTGACTTTCCCCCCTTCAGTGTGAGACTATGACCTAGTGGGGGTGCCCAGGCCACTGAGTCTCCTCATCACCTCTCTAAGAGGTGGGGGACATTACACCTGTAAAGCCTTTCTTTAGGAGGTTATCCCAGGTGAGGATATAGTTTTGAGCTGTGAGCCAAAGAAAAAAGGTGACCTTGGGCCAGATAAAAGGTTGTGAGACTTTGCTCCAGATGGTTTCGGGAGTTTGGTTTTGATAGCTTCCCTGTAGGTAGTATGCTTCACTGACCGAGAAGATGTCTGAAGTGGAGTGACCCCATCGAAGTATGTCCAGTCCTTCTTTAATTGGAATTTTCATGTGTAGCATACAGTTCTGCCACGGTAGAAGGTTGAAATCCTCCGTGATCTGTAATTCTATTCAGCTCATTTTCCATTGTCTCCAAGGTTGCCTTCTGTGAGTTGGGAGCCAAAAGTCATTAACATTTTTGAATATTTTTTGCTGCAGCCTATGTTTGAGGGGGTAGAGGCTTTCCAGATCACTAAGAGGGGGTATTTGTTTCCAAGAGTCCTACCAAAAGAGTGCACTTTCACCATTTCTTACCTCCTAGAAAGCGTGATGTTGAATCAGGGGGCGATTTTGCCAGGCGGTGTTCCAAATGTTGGATCCTTGTATTTGTTCATTGAATCTAATTAGTTGGTCAGGCTGTGTGTTCGGGGCGTACGTTTTCTTCCAGATCTGTGCCTAGAGTTATTTTGGATGTTGTATCCACCTCCACCACATCTTGGCTCCCATGACCTGGTTAATCTTCCCCAGATCCCAAATTCCCAGCCCTCCAAACTTTTTGGGTTTGCAAAGTTTGTCCCATCCAACTAAATCCCATTTCTTGTTATTTTGGTGTCCCTGCCACAGGAAGTTTCTTTGGAGACTCCTGATGGCCTTGATGACCGAGATGGGCACTGCCAGAGCAGTAAAGAGATAAGTGGGCAAAGCTTGCAGGACTAACTTGAGCAGGACCAGTCTGGCAGCAATATTCAGAGGTATAAAGGTCCAGTTGTTCAGCCTGTTCGCTATAGATAAGAGCAGGCTATCCTATGAAATAGATCTCGTTGACTCTCCTGTTAGGGGAATGCCTAAATAAATGGAAGGGAGGGAGCTTTTGGAGATTCCTAGAAGTCTTGAAAGGTGATTCTGAACCGAGGCTAGCGTGTTGAAAAAATAGAGTTTGGACTTATCCAGGTTGAGCAGCAAGCCTGAGGCTTCCGAGAAGTCAAAGAGAATTGAGTTGAGTTTGGTGGATTCTCTAACCGTGGGGGTGTTCATGAGGAGGGTATCATCGACAAACTGGCTATGCGAGAGCGTCGGGTGAAGGTTATGAAGTGGCAACCCGGTAAGTGAGCCTTCAAGGACCGCTGCTTTGAGATAGCGACCTAAACCCTCTGCCATGATGATAAAGAGAAAAGGGGAAAGAGGATCACCTTTCCTGATACCCCTGGTGGAGTGAAAAGGTCGGGAGGGTGTGTCGTTGACAAGAATTGAAAAGAAGGAAGAGGAAGTGAGCTTGAGAATCCAGTTGACCCAGTGATTGTTGAAGCCAAAGGATTCCAGAACTGACCGCAAGTATTGCCAGCTTAATCTATCAAAGTCTTTTGAGAGATCGAGTTTGATAAGCATACCTGGTATTTTGCAAGTCTTTAAGGAGTGGATCACCTCATTGGCCAGTATGACACTGTCCATGATTTGTCTTCCCTCTACATAGCCAGATTTCTCATTGGAAATAATGAACGGCAGGAGCGGTTTGAGACGATTGGCAATGACCTTTGTAATTATTTTATAAATGACATTACAGAGGGATATTGGTCTGAACTATTTTGGGTGAGTGGCTCGCTCCTCCTTGGGGATGAGAGTGATGAAAGTTGCATTTAGAGCGGAGATAACTTGAGAAGATGTTCTTGATTCTTCTACCGCCAGCCAGACATCTTCCTTGATCATGTCCCAGCAATAATGGAAGAAATCCGTAGTGAATCCATCTGGTCCTGGTGCTTTACCTGGGGGAATTTCCTTTACTGCTAAATCCACTTCAGACTGAGTAATTGTCCTTATCAGTGCTCTGTTCTTCTCAGAAGTGATCAGCCTGGGTATGTGTTGGGTGACTTTTTGGATGGCCTCCTCCCTGTTCGAATTGGTCTCTGTGAGGAGATCTTGATAGAAGGAGTTGAGTTCTTCCGCTATTTGGTCATGTTCTCTTATCAGGATGCCTTGATCATCCTCCAACTGGGTAATGCGATTGATGTATCTACGATGCATCATTGCCCTCTGAAAAAATTATGTGTTGCGCTCCCCCTCTTTAAGCCATTGGACCCTGGATTTTTGCCTCCATAGGATCTCTTCTTGTTCCCTGCAGGCCTCCAAATCCGTAATTAGTTGTTCCTCTTCCTGCACCAGGTTCTGAGTTCGGTTCCCTGCTATGAAATTTCGTTGAAGTTCTTCAAGTTGGCTCTCAATCTCCTACTTCCTGAGGAGTATGTTTCCAAAAGTGGATTTGTTCCAGATTTTCAAATGTTGCTTGAAGTTCTTGAGGCGCTGTTGGAACTTATACATATGAGTGCCATGATAAATTTCAGCCTGGGCCCACCAAGTGTGAGCCAGGTGGTGAAAGTTTGGGTGAGTAAGCCAAAACTTTTCAAAGAGGAAAGGCTTGGGCCTAGGGGGGAATCCCGGGTCTAGACAGAAGGCGATGGGCCAGTGGTCCGACCCTGTCTTTGTCACTATATTTGCTTCCATTTCCTGGTCACTTTCAAGAAGGGATTCAGTCACTAGAAAGCGATCCAGCCTACAGGAAACATGCTGGTTCCCTATTCTTTTATTGGACCAGGTAAAGATTCCATTCTTGGTTTCCATGTCAACCATATTTAATTGCTCTATTAGGGTTTTGAAATTACCACTGTCCTGCTCCAGCCATTTTGTTCCACCTATTTTTTCCTCCAGCGTTAGGATCATATTGAAGATGCCTCCAACGATCCAGTGCTGCGTGTGTATGAGGGTTTTAACATATTGAAGGGTTTTCATGAAGCTCTCCTTATCTTGGATGGATTGCAGGCCATAAACATTTGTGATGGCTCCTTCCTTGGTGGAGGCTACAGCTTTGAAGTGAGCCGTTAGAGTGCCTTTTGTAGAGAAGGGATGATGCATAGAGACTATTTGTGGGTTCCAAAGGATGGCTAGTCCTCCTGAGGCTCCCATTGAGTCCTGAAAGAGGAAGTCACCATCTCTCCAGCTACTTCGAAAGATGTTTTCAGCCTCCCGCCCTGCACATTTGGTTTCCTGCAGTAGAAGGATATATGAGTTCTTTGTTTTAATACATTCTCGGAGGATCCTCTGCTTGGATCTTCCATTGAGACCTCTAATGTTCCAAGTTATTGTCTTCATAATGAGGATGGTGGA
This sequence comes from Picea sitchensis, assembly GCA_010110895.2. Lineage (NCBI taxonomy): Eukaryota > Viridiplantae > Streptophyta > Pinopsida > Pinales > Pinaceae > Picea > Picea sitchensis. Next base: position 42,477 of record SNQJ01S0024351.1, read on the forward strand.
GGGGGGTGGAGGTATCCCTCTGATAACCTCTGTATCTAGCCTGAATTAATCATTAAGTGCCCTGCCTCCTTAATAAGTTGTTGGGTTGGTTTACGTCCTCGTCTCTTGTTTTCCTTGGTTGATTTTTTGGGCTCGGAGCCTGGATCTGCCGAGATGCCCAGTCTAGTTGTGGATCCCGCCGTGGAATTGGTAAACACTTTATGAAATTTCTGGAGCTTTTCTACTGGAATATGTTGCAGATATTTTTGATTGAGGGCTTCTTCCAGTTTTTCTAGGTCTATCTCCGCCAGATCCATTTCTTCCATGAGCATATTGGTGTCTCCGTCTCTGTCAGACTGTGTTGACTGAGTTGTTTATTTTGCGTGTGTTGTGTTTGGCACTTCAGGGCTTTTTCCTTTCGCTTGCATTGCTGCTTGGAGGGGGTTCTGTATTTCCGCCTCTTTCGGTAGCTGATTTAGAGTGTCAAAGGAATTATTGGTGGGGGCCTTTGAAGCCGAGCTCTGATTCTATTTTCTTGATGGGTTCTTTCGCCTTCCCGTGACATTGGAAAAGTCATCCTTCTGCTTGGCTTCAGAGGGCTTAGGAGTTGTGGCGTTCAGGGGACAGTCTCTGAATAAGTGGTCATGCTCGTGGCACTTCCTGCATCGAAAAGGTATGTGTTCGTAGTCGATTTTCTGGTTCCAGTCCTCATCCTAGTATTCAAGTGTGATGGAGCCTGGCAAGGCTTTTGATATGTCCATATAGATTCATATACGGTCATATGATGTGTACTTCCTCATTTTTGTAGATTCTAAGGCTTTGACGTATTGTCCCACTGTGTTTCCGATGCCCATGAGAATTTCTTCCAGCCAGAATTCCTGGGGTGGGGAGTACAGTCGGATCCAGACCGGGGCTCTTGAGAAGTCCTCCTGCTCTGGACTGAATCTGTCGGTCCAGAATCTTAGAAATAGGCCCGCTGAGTTGTAGAAGTATGGTCCATTGTCAAATATTTTGTCCTTGTCTTCGAGATTGTACAGGATTATTGTGAAGAAACCCTTGGAGCTAAGCTGGACTTCATAATATCCTTTAGGGTTCCACCAGTCCTTGATCCAGCGAGTGATATCTCTTTCAATCGGCCATAGGCCCAAGAATTTTCCAATCAATGTGTGGTCCATCATAAACTGGGTGTGTTCCCCCACCCATGTTGATTTGATATGGTAGAGTGGAGGTTTTTCCATTTGTGGAATACACTTACCTGGCAGCTAGTTTTTGGAAGCTTGCGGACAAGATGAGCTGGGCTCTAGTTCCATTTCTTTGCTAAGTCCTTGTTCTTGGGTAAAGAGTTGCTCCCTCAAGTGCATCGGTGGCTCGAAGGCAGGTCGCTTAGCACGGATACCTGATCTGTCATTGGCGGAAATGTCGCTATACGAGGGGGGTTTCCCCCCCTCTCCCGAGCTCATTGTTGGGTGTGTAGGGACCTCGTGAGGTGATATTCTGCAGAGCGAGAAAGTGGGTGGTAGGGCTCTAGTGTCAGAGCACGCATCAGACGGTCACGGAGCGCTAGGGTTGTAGTGCACTAGGGTTCTTCACCTGGTTCTCAAGAGGTGGCCATTTTGAAAAGCTCATTGGCATAAATTTAACAAAAGTCTTTAAATTTAGAAAAAAATGCCTCCTTGGAGGAGTTCTATGATTGTAAACTTATTGAGTTTGAAAACATTTTCTTCCAACTTTGAGTTTGAAAACATTTTCTTCCAACTTTTTTAGAACATTAATTATAAATTGAGATTTAGTGTATTACTTTATTAATAAAATTATTTGGATTTTTTTGTTTTATTCAATTTTTTCTTCTATTATAACATTTCCAAATTATTTTAATATTACATGTTAAAATAAATTATTTAATTTAATCATAATTATTATAATAATAATAAATTTAGTTGTGATTATATATATAATTAGTAAGAAAATTTAAGAGATACTTTCTCAATTTTTGTTGAGATAAACATATATATTTAAGTTAAAGAAATTAGTGTTGACATAAAATACTCAATGATATTTATGACAATAGAATAGATTGAACTAAATCATTATATATATATATATATAAATGAGAGATTTATATATAAAAAAAATAAAAAATAAAAAAAAATCAGTGCAAGTACTTTTTCATTTTTCATTGTTATGTTTTTTAAAGTAATTTTTTTTTTATTATTTCTTTAAATAATTTGTATACTAGTACACATGACTAAACTTGCCACCTTTTTTCCATACATATGGAAACCAAAATAGGTGGCCTTCGAGAGAAAACATTCATGTTTTTGCTAATGTTCGAGAAAAACTAGAAAACAAAATGAGTCCTAAACATAGTTGTAACTATGGTCGTTCTTAACTTTGATGCATAACAACATGAAATAAAACTAAGCACTAGGTGAACCTATGGTGTCATCGCCACTTGGAGGTTTTGGACGTGTAGGAGCGAAGACATATGGTTGGTAGAGGGTCGGGCATCTACACTTGATAGGCTTGCCTGAAATAGAATCAAACAGAGCATCTAGGTGATGACTGAGGATGGTGAAGCTGATCGGCCATGTCCCTTCTCATGTTGAAGAAAATTTGTAGTTGTTCTTCTGAGAAACTACAAGTGTTGGGTGTCTCTGGCTTAGAGGCTATAGTAGGTTAAGGCGCATTGACAAGTTCGATTGTCGCTATAATTCTTTCCTCCTTCCAATCTAGAGGGGTCTCTTCCTCAATTGAACAACCTTACACATCTGACATGGGGTCGACTCTCTAAGGCAGTCATCCAGAATTGTGAGGGGAGTCCTAAAGTTCTGAGGAAAATAATAAGATATAATCTGGATGTACTTGAGGAGGAACCAAAGGAATCTGTTCCTCGACATGAGCCATGGCATTGTCTTCGTGCATCTAGTTTTGATCAAACAAGGGGGAAATCTCCAAGGAGGGACAAACATGGCTTGTGAAAGGGATGAGAGATGGAATTTGAGCTAAGGAGGGACCAAGTCGACGATGTTTAGCCACAAAACTGTAATAGGTCAGCCTAGGTTTATGTTTTCCTCTCTCACGCGGCATTCGAAAGGCAGAGGTGAAAATGATAGCCAGGAGGGGAGGAGAACGTAAGAAGGAGAAAAAAACAGGAGGTGAGAGGGAAAATAACAACCAAACCAAAGAAAAATGGCAATAGTCATGCCTTATCTCCATAAACGTAGCTGAAATGATAGTGAAAATACCCATAAAGACCTAATTAACGTCTCTTAGCCACCTCGTACATACTCTGTGATACCTCAACATTCGTTGTGGGTGAACCATTAAAACTTCCTCCTTAGGCAGGCACACTACCATCCACCTCAATTGAATGTTTCTCATACTAAAGAGATGAGGAGGAAGGATGGCGGTAGGGAGTGTTAACTGCTCCTGGCGCATGTGTCCCAGATATCACCCCATCGAGGGGATTTTTAATTTTTATGTTAATACAAAAACAATAATAATAATAATATTTTATTTAAGATGACAATTTAATTTGAATTTAAACACTTTTCCATTTTTACATTAATAAAAGAATATTAATTTTTATTTATTTATGATTACAATTCAATCAAATATTAATGAAAAATGTAAATTTTTTCATTATATCTTAATTCATTATACAACGATTTTAAATTTTATCATTATATAAGGATTTTAAATTTTATTAAAATTTAAATTACATTGTTTGTAAGCTTTGTCTAAATGTTATACATTTTGGTCTTTTTTGCGGAATCCAGATAAATAAATTTGGACGACATCGTAATTTTATATTGTTTAAATTGCCTTTTTGAATGCATAAATGGTTTTGGCATGCTGAAAAACCCTAAGGTACTCAAATTATAAAAACTTAACCATTCAAATTTGCATATCCCAACAATTTCTAGCTGGGTTTCTGAACAAAATTAAATGGATAATATCCCCCAAAAAGGACAAAAATGTAGAATTTTTAGACTACGACCTATTTGTATGGTTCTCATTACTAAACCACAATACTTATAGAGAAAAAAATTCAAAAAAATAAAAAAGTAAAACCAAGTTGAATGAGCATTAAAATTGCTGAGTATCTATTATATGATTGACATTAATAGATTGATTACACCTAAAAATGCTTTTAATATGTTGTATAAAAAAATATCACTATATATAAGCCTTAATACAAAATTACAATAATTATAACAAATAAGAGTAATAATACTATATATAGATTAAAAATGAAAGATGTACATATATAAAAATATTGTTATATTAAGAAATATCCACACACTAATCTTATAAAGTACAACACAAAAGAAAAGTAGAAAAAAAAAATACTTATGTCCCGCATACAAATTTGCAAACAAAAATATGCACACTAGGTAAATATATCCACACACTAATCTTATAAAGTACAACACAAAAGAAAAATAGAAAGAAAAAAATACTTATGCCCCAAGTATAAATTTGCAAATAGAAATATGCACACTGGGTAAATGTTCTCAACATATATGGATTACACTAATTCTACAAAGTGCAACTAGGAAGTTAAAAATTATGACTAATTCTTGAAATTTTGATAGCATTATCGTTTATAGGTTTCCTTGGGAACTTGAAAATGGATAGAAATTGTGAAACAATCACATTTCTATCTCTTATTAATAAGCATAAATAGTTCAATATTTGGGTCTATGGAAGAATTGTAAAAATAACCAACATTAACATTGAATAATTGTTAAATTTATTATTGGTTGCATCAACCCAATAATTTGAGTGGTGTAGAGATAGATAATAGTAACCTAATAATCCATGTTGATGCAGTATATAGATAGATTTCATTAATGTATTGTTCAAATATATTCTTATCATGAGTGAATATCCAGATCATTTTTGTTAGCCTACCTTTAAAACTCAATGATCAATACTAGATATGCATGCATTTGGTGGTACACCACCTTATTTGAGAAACATTGCATAAAATATTAGGATGCCTAAAAGTAACTAGTATTGGTGGTCTAGTATGATGACCAGGTTTCATGTAAATCCATTGTCAAAAACTATATTGATTGTATATATGTCATCGAAAGGGAATTCATTAGTTATTTTAAATCCATGCATGTGTGCCTCATTTCACCTGTAAAACCATTCATGTGTGCCTCGTTTCATGGTGCTAATTTTAGGCTAATCCAACACATTTGTTACTCCATCACCACCCTCCCATATACACAATACTATCTTTGCAAATTTCTATTTACTTGTTCATTTCTCTAAGCATATCCACTCAAAAAACATCCTCTATTTCCATTTTTATGTTTTACCCATTCCATTTTCTATATCTCCAGAGACCATTAATGATTAACACATATTAAACCCTCATTTGCATCATTACATTAGTCATTATTAGTAGCAATGACAATATCCCAACTCAGTTAAATTAGAGGAGGTTTATACAAAACTGGTAGCAAATGAAAGGTGAAGAACCTGTTAATATTATGGTAGCTGCGGGAGGTATTTACCTCCACGTGTGAACCTGACGAGAATAGAAGACTCCGGAAAGAAAGAGAAAACCATAATGAGTTGGCTAATAACCCTATAAGTTTTGTCAGCTCAAGAAGATAATTTATATTAGGTTATTAGCCTCCAAGGGAAGAAGTCGGCCAGAAATAATAATAATATACTGAACAGACACATATCCAGAAGGAGAAGTTGGCCCTAGAAAATCTGGCAGAACCAGTATAAATATAGGGCACTAGTTCTCATTTGACACATCTCAAAATTGTAGAGAGTAGCTGGTGCGCACTGCAGTTCCCAGTTTGGTGCGCACATGTGGAGGAGGGCTATAGGTGCAGCTGCAGCAGCAGCTAGTTTTCAGTATTGGCTTGGACTATCTCTTGGCTAGGGTTTGGACTATCTGATCATCTATTGTTGGTGCACTATCCTTGGAGGAAGATGTGCTACACCTTGTTTGGCTATCTAGCCTAGGGTTTTCTTCTGGAGTAATTCTCAGTCAAGGTCAAGGTGCTCGGAGGGTGGCTTCGGCCTATGGTTGGGTGACGAGGGTATCGTCAATGGTAAAATGAGAACATAATCTTTTATATTCTAACAGGTTATGGGCCCATACCTCCTTCATTCAGTCTAAATGCTGGAAGGAAACATAGCTGCTAGGATATTGAGCTCGTTGAGGAACTGTCGCTAGGGTTACTAGCAGAACCAGCTCCCAAGACACTGTCGCTAGGGTTGCTAGCAGGAGCAGTTGCAGAAACCATAAACCTCTTGTTGAAGCACCTTAAGTGAAGAGATTGACCTAATCTCCAGATAGATCAGTGTGCCCTATCCTAGCACATCTCCTGATACTCTCAGCAAGCCAAGACGTGAAGTTTGAATTTCTAGTCAAATCTAGGGTTTGACCAATTCAAGAAGCCATGACTAACTCTATGAAGTCTGAGAACAAGTTAGATGGAGCCTCTAACTTCAAAGGGTGGAAGACAAGGATTGACCTCATCCTTGCCAAGAATAAAGTGTTGGATATCGTGAAAGGAAAGATTGTGAAGCCAGAGTTTGAAGAACAAGAAGAGAAGGAACCGCAGAACGTTGTAGCTATGGAGAAGTTCAAAGATGTTGACATCAATTCCATGAGTATCATAATGGATTCCATAAAATACCACTTGATACCGTACATCTCCCATCTTTACTCATCGAAGAAGATGTACGATGCCCTAACAAATCTCTTCTCGGTCAGAAACATTTGACAAGTTATGAGTCTGAAGAATGAGCTCTGTAACATGAAGATGAATGATGATGACATCATAGCATCATAATTTGTAAGGATCTCTCAGTTAAGAGATCAACTACAAGATATTAAAGAGATCACTTCAGAAAAGGAATTGGTGAACATAGTACTCAATGGTCTTCCCAAGACATAGGATGCATTTTACGCAAGCATGAACACAAGGAAGGAGTATCCGACATTTGAAGAACTTTGGACTTGTTGTGCTCAAGAAGAATCAAGGATAAATTCAAAAGAGAAACCCCAAAAGAAGTACGATGATCAAGCCTTCACATCAAGATTCAAGAACTTCAAGAACAAAACGAAGTTTGGCTCAAGGAGGAAGCCAAATCAAGAGAAAGACATTTCAGAAGTACAATGCTTCAACTTTCAAAAGTATGGTCACTACAAAAATCATTGTCCTGAGCTAAAGAGAAGGAAGGACAAACACGAAGCATCAATTGTCGAATAAAAGGAACCTACAAAGAAGACTAAGCAGGATGGAAGAGACTTCTTCTTCTAAAAGGTAACAACACTCTTCTTATTTCTTGTTTGCATCGTCTCTATACATATCTTGTTTACATCGTCTCTGTACATATCTTGTATATCCATCTCTTGGAAGATAATGTGTTCCAAGAAGAACTATACCTATGGAAGAAAAAACAAGATGAAAAGAGATATCATTAGATAATACACATGAAAGAATGAAATACAAATCATGTGGAAGCTATTGCAAGATAAGCCAAATCAATCATGAAGAGACTTGGAAGAAGAAAAAACAGAAAGAAGTCAGCAACCGAGAGGAAATTGGAAAAGGACTTATGATGTTTTGTATAAAACAACAAGACGGAAGCAAGAGAGCCAATTATAAATTGCAGAAGACAATAAGGATGCAGACAAAAGAGTGGACTGTGTTAGACAAGAAATCCAATTATATATTGTAGAAGACAATAAGGATGCAGATGGAAGCATGGACTCCGTTAGACAGAGGGAGCCGATTATATGCACTCTTACATGAAGCAAGGATTAGGAGGGAGCTAATCCTATGACCCATTGAAGATGATGAAGTATATATCCATGGTAACAACCATAAAAGATAGTGCGTGTTTAGTTCAACCGTAGAAGAAGACTTCCTCAAAGAGAAGCCTTAAAGTATTCCTGGTTGTCCATCCAAATCTGTGATCCTATGATGAAAGGAAGAAGTGGAAACTCTAGGGCATGGAATCTATAAGAAACTCCATGGACCCGAGAGCTAAAGAAAAACATGAAGAAGAACATAAGGATTCAAAGAAAGGAAGAGAAACCAGAAAAACCAGTCATTGTATCAAGAATCATAAGATTACCAGCCTGATATAAACTCACTAAAAGAAATCAAGCATAAGAACTGAAAGTCGTGATAAAGAAGGAGTGTATGGAAGACTTATGAACTAAAGCATTGTGAGACCTAGAACTAGAGGTTGTCCCAGATGGAGGGAGAAGACTATGATGATTACTTGTTCCAGTACACCAAACTTATCTCTACATAAGTCATTGTATCATCCACAACATCCATGAGTTGGAATTCTACATCAGATGAATTATCTCTACATAAGTCATTGTATCATCCACAACAACATCCATGAGAGTTGGAATTCTACATCAGATGAATGCAAAAAAATGTTCTCCAGAGAAATTGAATAAAGAGCGTATGAAGAAAACCCTCAAGACTTTGAGACATACCAGAAAGAGACCTGTATATAGATAGAAGAATATAACTTGGTGGAAGAACCACCAGTGCACAGCAGGTGTCAGGGTGAAGATTTCTATAACATCAAGATGACTACTCAGTAGATCAGATCTCATGATGATAGAAGAAGTGCCACATAGATATGTTCCAAGTTTTCCAAATATAATATACTCTAGTGTTCAAGATCTACATGAAGCCTTCACAGTGTTCCAGACCAAAGTACATTTGAAATCAAGTATTATATTATCCATGATGAAGTCCAGAAAGGAGAAAATGATTCTCCAATACATATCTCCACAGATGAGCAGATAAGAAGACATTTTTGTAAATCTTCTATCCAAGATGAAAGAATTTGTGTACTCAAGCTGGAGCTCGTGGAAACAACTTCCTTCTTATTGAAAAACGAAGAAATGACTCTCCAAGTTAGGAGGGAGCACTGAAAACATTATTGAAGACATTCATTCTTTAAAATTGAAAAATAGTCCATTTTGGACAAATGCTTTCCTGTTGGGAAAGTGGATTGAGACTTCTGACAGACAGTCACTTTCCATTGTGGTTAACATGGGAAGTAGTATGATTGTTGATGTATCATAGACAACGAATTCCCATTGTGGTTAACATGGGTAGTGGTATAGGGCAGTCTCTCTTCTTGATGGTTACTCAAGAAGACTGGCTCGCCTCGTCGGACAGCAATTTCTCATTGTGGTTAACATGAGGAATGGTTTGTTTTGGAGGTTGATGCAGGACAGTCTTTTCCTCTTGTCGTTAATAGAGGAAATGGTCCAAACAGTCATTCCTTAGGGTTTATACATTCTCTCCAGGGTGCACTTTGATTAGTGTAGGAGGAATGGCCCAGGGTGGGGAATGGTCCAGGATCATCAATCAGGGACAGACATTCCTTAGGGTTTATACATTCTCTCCAGGGTGCACTTTGATTAGTGTAGGAGGAATGGCCCAAGGTGTGGAATGGTACAGACTCATCATTCCTTAGGGTTATACATTCTCTCTAGGGTGCACTTTGATTAGTGTAGGAAGAATGGCCCAGGGTGGGGAATGGTCCATGTTCAGAAGACAAGATAGTTATTCTTCCTTGTTTGAGAAGAATAGTATAGATATCTCATTGTTCTACTCTGAGGGCAGATATTATTTCATATCTCACAGACGTGAGTGAAAGATTGGCCCAGATGATTCAGTTTATATCATAACATTGTTTCTGTGCAGGTTGCTATCAGATGTTTGTTATGAAAATTGTATGACAGTAGATGTAGACTACTGTGGTGGATATGTTCCACTGTTCGTGAGGCAGATATTCTTTCAGAGCTCATAGACGTGAGTGAAATATTGACCCAAATGATTTAGTTTATATCATAACATTATTTCTATGCAGGTTTCTATCATATGTTTGCTATGAAAATTGTATGATAGTAGATGAAGACTATTGTGGTGGATATGTTCCACTACTCGCAACTACATGTTGTTGATCAAGTACTTGTGTGTTACTTGGTGTGGCAGTGTACCATTGGATTGTAGTTATGTACTACTATGGATAAACATAGTTGTTTTATATTTTCATTCTAATTTCCTTGAAGACTATCAGCAGTTTATTAGAGATCATCATCATCCAAAATAATGATGAACAAATATTTTCTAGACGGAAAACAGTTCAGAGCATTTACTCTTCTAGATTATAAGAATGGCTCTTGTATCACTCTATGGTGTGAGTGACTTATCCAGCATCATGTCTAATTACTCAGATGAATTATGGTTTCAAGAGATGATGCAGTTGATGGCGATGGTGATGCTCATGATCTAGTCATGAGATAGTCTAGATGACTATATTGATTCTACCGGGTAAATGGTATGATTTTGTGATCAAGACCATTACCTGTAATACCTCCCTAGCTAGGAGGGAGTGTTAATATTATGGTAGATTTGAGAGGTATTTACCTCCACGTGTGAACCTGATGAGAATAGAAGACTCTGAAAAGCAAGAGAAAACCCTAATGAGTTGGCTAATAAACCTAGAAGTTTTGTTGACTCAAGAAGATAATTTATATTAGGTTATTAGACTCCAAGAGAAGAAGCCAGCCAGAAATAATAATAATACACTGAACAGACACATATCCAGAAGGAGAAGTCAGCCCTAGAAAATCTGGCAGAACCAGTATAAATACAGGGCGCCAATTCTCATTTGACACATCTCAGAATTGCAGAGAGCAGCTGGTGTGCACTGCAGTTCCCAGTTTGGTGCACAAATGTGGAGGAGGGATACAGGTACAGCTGCAGTAGCAGCTAGTTTTCAGTATTGGATTGAACTATCTCTTGGCTAGGGTTTGGACTATCTGATCAGCTATTATTGGTGTGCTATCCTTGGAGGAAAATGTGCTACACCTTGTTTGGATATCTAGCCTAGGGTTTGCTTCCAGAGTAATTCTCAGTCAAGGTCAAGGTGGTCGGAGGGTGGCTTCAGCCTATGGTTGGGTGACGAGGGTATTGTCAATGGTAAAACGAGCACACAATCTTCTATATTCTAACAGAACCAACAATTAAACAAGAGGACATACATAAGTTGGGACTTCAATAATTGGATCCATTAAGAAAAACCAGGGATGCATCTACACTAAGTTTATGACTATTGGCCATTCCATATTGTCTATTTATTGCAGGTTTCTATGGAATGGCTCTTTACAATCTCTCTAAACCTAAGAACAATGCTTCTAAACTTGAAAATATTTACATTCTCTCTAAATCTAAGAACAATGCTTTTGAAATTGAAAAATATTCGATGAGGGTATTTGATTCCCACTAAACTTGGCTATTCTCACGTCACTACTAATACTTAATGGACTCTTATAGTGTGAATCCATCTAAAACATAGTGTCTATGTATTTCCTATTAATGTACATGTATTATTTCCTTTGGTCATCTCAAATGAAAGACCAAAAAAAGTGTTCCTACTTTGTAGAGACAAGGATTTCTAGAAGTTTTAAACAATTTCTTTAAACATTTGTAGCTCTTGGAATGGATTACTTTCAATAAGGGAAAAATTATGGCTCTGATAATTAGCGCAAACATTTAGGCTCGTAGTTACAAAAAAGAGCTCATAGTTAGGCTCTTACTTTGTGTTTTCATCTGAATTTTGGCCTGCACAAAGACTCAAGGGATGTTGTTATCGGATAAATCGGTAGGTGCGGACACTAACAGATCTCCCTAGATCCACTTGGATCTAGAACAAAATAGGATAGGACACAACTCTTTCCCTAAGTTACAGTCATTCAATCTACTAATAAGAAGGAATGAGTGACATACCTTTATATCGCTTCCTTGGGTCTTTATTGTTCCCGCTTCGCTCCGGTGCTCTTGTGAAATCAGGTCCAAGACAACACAAACCAACCAAAGTGAAGATAGTAAAGTATATTCAATTTCAACCTATGCATATGATCAAGGAGTTACGCAATAAAATAAGAGTGGTTTTATGGGAAAGGGACATGCCGCTGTATTATATTAAATGAAAGTACAAGATACAACCAGTTCGCCTTGATGTCGCAAGCTTCCTTTCAATGAACCTTGGTTCCAACACACACTCTTGCTCTACATTTGCATGAAGAAGATCCAATACAACTTGACAGACCGAATAGAGTCTTCAAGCTTCTATCCAAGCAGAGTTCTTCACACAATTCTTTCACCAATTCTTCATTCAATCTTGCTTAGCCTTTTTCATGAGAAACATTTCAATATATAGGAGAAGGAGAGATGGTTAAATGGATGAGGATGATCCCACCAAATATGATAAGTCAGTAGAATGCCAACCATGCGAATGCCAACTCATTTTCTAGAAGATTCCCTTCTAGAACCTTCATGACCTCTTCTCTTTTCCAAGCTTAAAAATAGGTTCACACCCCACCTATAGAGCAAACTGCGAACAGTTTGCACCCCAAGTATGGGTTGCCTGTGAGAATCAAAGATTTCTGCACCCTATAACATAGGCAGCCTGCGAACTCATCTTAAAAATGTGTTTTTTGGAAGAAGACAACAGTCACTTTTCTCAGGCAAAAAGTCCTTGTTGGGAGCCTGAATACATCACTATAGAGACATCACCAGAGTGACCAAAATCATGTGTAACAGAATGCCACCCAAAGTATGAGGCTGGAACTTGTGACAGCTGAAATAGTTTGTAAAATGTGTGTGTGTGTGTCAGAAACAAGGAGAACACCTAATCAAAAATCTGTAAACAACCAAGCATCTGCAGAATATAATACCAGTTCTGAGGTAGGCATTCCCATGCTCAGATCACAAATGAATGAAATCATAAACATAGGTCATGGCCACCAATCATACACCATGGATCCATGCCATCAAAAGGCTACATAGCCACCAGGAATACATTGTGGATCTATGCGAGAAGAATTAAATTAAGACGACATAGCCACATGACATACAAAGTGGATCTATGTGCTGATGCAAAGCATACATAATCCATCACAACCTGGATCAAAACTATGAGACCCAGGGTCTTCAACCCCATCACCTGAAAGTACGAATCTAGCCATGTGATTTCATGTGCTGAAGTCGAGCATGGTAGAAACCACTTGATTACCGGTCATTGATGAAAATCATTAACAAGTGCGAGGGAAATCACCATTGATGTCAATGACTCCCAAGGTACCAAAGTACAATCTGAACGAATGCGAATACATGAGTTGAAGTCGAGCACTCAGCGGAATCTCTCGATCAGGGATCAATGATGTGAAATCCTTGTCGAAAGCGAAGAGACCTTCCATTAAGGCATGCAGGTTGCAAGGTACTAAATGATTTCTAAGCCTCATTTCTGGATAATGAGTTGGAGTCGATGGAACAAGACTCGTCACAGGAGGGCCTTGATGTATCCCCCATCAATGACACGAAATAAGTAACAGATTTTGAGGGTGAAACAAAGTATGAATACAGATTGAAATGGACATAGGGAAGGCCGACATAGTAAGAATGGACAACTGAAAATGGCTAACTCAATAGAAGGTTCATGTGAACTTCTCTTGAACGCATGAATGACACGACCAAGGAATTGGCAGCACTGACTCAAAGATAACCCAAGATATGACCTTGTAGAAAGTCGAACGAGAGTAAAATGGATTTCCCAATCTAGATTCAAATGACGAATAGGGGGTGTCATGTTCAAGAGCGACGCTTACTGCCATTAATATGAATACAAAAACACATCCCTTTCCCAAAATTTGCCCCACCATTTCTGGCGAGTACCTCTTTATTTTTACACAAGATTAAGGAGGATAACATATGCTTGTTGATGTAAGCTCATCCTTCGGATAAGTCCCGCGGAATATATTTAACGAACCCTAGGACGGAGTGGTTCGGTCCCATTCCAGGTCTTTCGATGTTTGTTTAACGAGTCCAAGGATAGAAAACTCGGGGGTTTTTCATGTTTTGAGAGTCTGAAAAACACTTAAAGAGAACTCTCTCAGTTCCTTTTTCGTAGAAGATTTCCATGAGACCGAAAAAGTGATAAACTATCACCCGTCGAACATTTTTTCAAATACTTTAACGAGAGTGAAAAGAATAAGATCTTTCGGCCATCTTTTTCATTTTTATGCAGCATGAAAAGAGCTTAAAGGATACTCCTTTACGTTCGTTGTTTTCGTGTTAGCATGAAGAGTACAAAAAGACAAGAAAAATTATACTCGGTTACGTTCTCATATATTTTCGAGCGTGAGAACGAACGAAGACTGAGCTCAAGGTTTTTCTAAAAAACCCTAAAAAAACAGTCATACATGCGACAAAAGAAAAAGAAAAAAAAAACACCCGTACCCTTTCGTTCGGACTTCGAAGTTGCGATATATGTAAAAAACCACACTCACAAGACTATTAGGGTATTAGGTTTTATAGACAAAGTATAAAAAATCAATAAAAAATAGTAAAAAGTGAATGAATATGGGTAAAAAAGGATTTTTACCATTTCATTGTGATTTTGCCAAAAACTTGCCCAACATACCTCATTTTCCCCCAAATTTCTTTGCTCGATTGCGGGAGGCACAAGCGATCATTCGGCGAACCGTTTCAGCCAGCAAGGTAATCTCTTGATTCTCTAACTTTTCCATGGTTTATTTTTTGTTTTCATTGGCAATTTTTTGGGTTTTGAGTCCATTTTAGGGTCATAACATGTGCCCAAGAATTCTCACAGGTGGGCCATGCAGGACCTACGAGAATCTAGTATTCTTGCAGGTGGCCTTAAGGGCACCTGCAAGAATCTCGCACTATGCAAAAGGCGCAAAAGGCTCACCTGCGGGGGCCGAAAAATGGATTTTGAAGGTTTTTCTCAATAAAAATTATGAAAGAGTTTAAAACAAGTTGTTGACTTCCCTCTCATGGCTCTTTTGTAGGTGTTTGACCATCACAATGTTGGAATGGAGAGAAATGGAACATAAGGAGGAGGATGCCATTACCGAGAATGACCCGGGTACAGTCGCTACCCTCCGGGACTGTGGGCTCTTGAAATTTTTCAGGATTCTGGGCATGAGAGCCCAACTCAGGTTGTTGGAGTACCTGGTCCACATGTGGGACGAGAACCAACAATTATTTCACGTGGGAGTCCATACACTAACCCTAGATATCGAGGATATCTATTTTCTAACGAGGTTGTCACGGCGTGGATACCATGCTACTTTGACTGGAGGTAGAGGCAACGAACTCCCTATGAGCGAGTATTGTCGCCGGTATTGTGCTCCCGAGGAAGAGAGGAGCAAGGGTAAGGTTTCTATTTGGGGGGTCCAAGATTTGACCCTACAGACCATCTTGTTCACTATTGCACGTATGGCTGGGAGCGTGGCTCCGCACATGGCTCTCCAGAGCTAATTCCAATACGCCATAGAGTGCACAAAGCCTCAGTTATTCAACTGGTCGGATGCAGTTCTCCGCAGTATGAAGAGACAATTGACGAAGTGTAGAAAGGGTGACTTGAAACAGTTTGGGTACGAATCACTTTTGGTGTCATTCTTCCTCAAGAGGGTCCCACTGTTGTGACTACAGGTTGATTGGGGTTTACCGGCCCCAGAGGATTCAAAGATACTGAGGTGGTGCAACCTCATGGCTCGACACTTAGCAAGGCCCATAATCAAGTATAATGATTCATTTTTTGACTAGTTGAGGCCCCAGCTGCTAATGATTGACGACTACACATATGTTGGTTTGGATTTTCGAGGGGATCCGGATTTGGCCCTTCCTGAGGATGCTCAGTGGGTTGACCTAGGTAAGAAGTACACATTTTCTTCTTTTTAAATGTTTTTTGCAAATTTTATCATATGAAATGTTTTTATGTTTATCCAAGAACTAATCAAAAAAAAAAATTGATGACACGGATGTGGGGCCATATTGACCTCCAGGAACGTCTCCTATTCAACGGCGAGGAGAAGCGGCTCCAGTGGTGAGATGGGATGCCGAAGACTACGAGGCAATGGAGCAGAACTTGGAGGGGTTGACTGCGGATGTCCCGGATATTGCTATTGGGGAGATTCTGAGATGTTACCAGCGCCATACTATGGGCGTGTATGAGTCTCTCAATCAACTGCTTCGTAGGGTGGCCCGAGAAGTTGTGTGATATCATGAGCATCATCCATGACGCTATTTTTTATAAGCTATGGGATTCATATTTTGATATTTTGATCCTTGGACAGAAACTTTTTGTAAAAAACTTTTGATCGTTATACATATATACAGCTTCTACTGGCTTATTTTGTGTTGTGTTATACATGTGATGTGTGATTGGTTTATAAATTCCCCAAATGTCTATCTAAGACATAGTTAGCTAATGCATCAGTCAATGTATTTAGACATCTAGGAATGTGTTGATATTCGATATAATCAAAATAACATTCCAAGAGGCGAATTCGTAAATATACCCGTAATAAAGTAGGACTTCGAATAGCATAGATGTTACTTAACTGTAGTACTACTAGTTGTGAATCGAGTCTTATAACCAAGTGGCAGATACCAAGTGAAATAGCATCAATTAACAATTCGATGACGACGCTATATTCTGCAATATTATTGGTCGCACGACCGAGGCACACACCTTGTAGACTGATAAGTTCGTTTGTAGGGGCGTAAATTTCCCATGCAGCAGAAGCAAGGTTCTGAGTACTACGGATAGCACCATCGGCGAAGCAAATGTGGGGTGGCGAAGACTCTGACATATGGAAACCAATCACAATGCAAGATAAGCAGTCGAGGGAAGAGACCAAATAACGAAAAATCATACTTAAAGCAACAAAAAGTATGATACAATAAAATAAAAGTACTCATGCAAAGGTGATCTTAAGCATAGTACTTCTTTAAGTACAACCCCATTTTTCATTCACTCAAAGGGATACCATCGTAGTCCACTAAATCATAAGCTCCTTTCTCCAAAACTCGTCTGACAATATAAGGGCCTCGCCACATAGCTTCAAATTTTCTGGCTCCTAGCATATCCCGATCTTGTTCGTAAAGGAGAACTAGATCACCTTCGGAGAAAACGTGTGGCTTGACATGTTTTTCATATTGGGCTTTGACGCGTTTCTTCTAGGATTCTATAACTAGGGTGGCGTCGCAACAAGTTTCATCTAATTGCATGAGATACAACAGACGTTCTTCTTCGGCAAAAGTGTTTGGAAGAAGTTCAACAGCTAGTTTTAGGGAGGATATCTCACATTCAATCGGCAAGATGGCTTCTAGAACATAGACTAACTGGAATGGTGTAAACCCAGTAGCAGACTTAACGGATGTCTGGTAAGCCCACAATGCTGAAAAAAACATCGTGTGCCAACTCTTTTTGTGAATCCCTATCATTCATCGAAGCATGGTAATGAGTATTTTGTTTATTGCTTCAACTTGACCGTTGGCTTGTGGGTAATAGCGTTTTGAGTTTTCATGGAGAAGACCCAAATTTTCAGTGAGTTCGTACATCATGTAGTTTCTAAAGTGGCTACCATGTTTGGTAACGATAGCTTGAGGAACACCAAAACAAGCAATAATGTGATTGAATATGAATAATGTTGCAGTCCTTCTGGTATTGTCGAATGTTGGCATCGCCTCAGCCCATTTCATAAAATAATCTACGACTGCAATAATGTAACCATGCCCCCCGACCGAGTGAGGGTGACATGTCATGAAATCGATACCCCATTTCACAAAAGGACCAACGAAGACCACAGGGTGTGGAGGAGCAAGGTGTGATCATATTTTATTGTTGTAGGTTTGGCAAGCGTGGCATTTTTGGATGGAAATTATACAATCGTTGAATAAAGAAGGCCAAAAATACATTGCTCATAAGATCTTCTGGGTTGTAGCATACCAAGACATGTGACCACCATAGGCTCCGGAATGGCAGTCATTTAGGGCTTTCTTGGCTTCATCAAACGTGATGCAGCATCGAAAAACAGAGTCAATCCCATGACGATAAAGAGTATCACTGAGGATAATATACTGGCGGGCTTGGTAGCGTATTCAATGGCGGTCAGTACTAGACAAATTGGGCTGGAAAGTCTGGGTCTAGAGATATATGATGATATATCCATACCAAAGGTCATCGGAACTAATCAGGAAAAGGAATTCATCGAGTAATGAATCTTTCCCTATTTTCCTCTGGTTCAAGATTGTGTAAAAATGAAACCAAAGGTCCAAGAATAGTTTCCTATGGTTCAATCTTGTGTAAAAATGAAACCAGGTCCAAGCATAGTTTTTTTTTGTTTTAAATCTTGCGTAAAAATGAAAACAATCCCGAGCTTAGTCTTTGTTCTTTCTCATGCTCGTAATACATGAGAATAAGTTACTGAGCTTAGTCTTTGTTCTTTCTTGTGCTCGTAAATACGTGAGAATGTAACTGAGTATACTTTTATCACTTTTTCAGACTCGTAAAGGTTATACGAAAAATGAACCCACTATATTTCCCTTTAATCTCTTTTTAGACTCTCTAAACATGAAAAGATTGCCAAGAAACCTCTCTTTTTCGGTCTCATCAGACTACTTTATGAAAAAGGAAATTAGAGAGTTCTCTTTAAGTGTTTTTTAGACTCTATAAACATGAAAAACCCCTGAGTTTTCTTTCTTTGGACTCATAAAACAAACATTGAAATGCCTATATGGGACCAAACCACTCCTTCCTAGGGTTCGTTAAACATACTCTGAGGGACTCGTCCGAAGGATGAGCTTAAATTGACAAGAATATGTTATCCTCCTCAAGCTTGCGTAAAAATAAAAAGGTACTTGCCAGAAATGGTGGGGGGAAAAATTGGGAAAGAAATATGTCTAAACCTATATTCCATGGAAGAGTCACTTTTGAACATGACACCCTTTCACTCGCCTTGTGTCTAGGTTGGAAAATCCACTTGTCTCCTGATCATACTCCTTTATAAGATTACAAATTGGTATGTGATCCCTATTGTTGAGTCAGTGTTTCCAAGATAATTGTTGTGTCGTGAATATGTTCAAAATGAAGTTCAACCCGAAAAGCCTTCTATTGTGTCGGCCATTTCTGCAGTCTCCAAGCCTTCTATTGCATCGGCCATCCCTAAGTCAGTCCTAAATCACTTGTTACTCTAACCTACATCGAATCTTGTTACTTGTTTCGAGTCATTGATGTGGGATACATTAAGGCCCTCCCGTGACGAATCTTTTCCTGTCAACTTCAACTCATTATCTAGGAATTAGACTTAGAAACTAATTGGTACCTTGGAACTTGCATGCCTCAATGGCAGGTTTCCTCGCTTTCGACAGTGGGTTTTCATTATTGACCCCTGATCGGGAGATTCTACCGAGTGTTCGACTTCAGCTCATTTATTCACATTCATTGGATTATACTAGTGTACCTTGGGAGTCATTGATATTAATGGTGATTTCCCTCGCACTTGTTAATGGTATACACTAATGATCGATAATCAAGTGGTTTCTACCATGTTCAACTTTAGCACATGTATTCACATGGTTAGATTTGTACTATAGAGTGGCGGAGATGAAGACGTTGGATATTTTCTGACAGATCCAAGTTGCGTTGGAGTATATTCAGTGTATTGTTGCATAGATCCACATTGTATGTCTGGTGGCTATGTTCAAATTTGAAACTTTAACACATAGATCCACAATGTATTTTTGGTGGCTATGTTCAAATTTGATTCATAATGGCATAGATCCATGGTGTATGTTTGGTGGCCATGCCCTTGTCTTAATTGACACGGATCTTTGCATGTCGGCATTTATGCTCTGATTCATTTGTATTCTAAGTATGGGAATTCCTACCTCAGTGATTATGTATTATTGTACTATATTTCCTTGTTTGTTGGCAGGTTTCTGATCGACTGTTCCTTGTTCCCTACACACACTCGACAAAGTATTTTAGTTATCACTTTGTTCTAACTTCATACTTTGGGGGGCTCTCTGTTACACATTATTTTCATCATCCCTATGACCATTATTGATGTAAACCTATCTATAGTCTTCAGAGGGGTCAATGGCCTGAGTTCCTAAAGAAAGAAGGGAGAAGAACTTTTTCTGAGAAAAGAAGTTGCATTTTCCTTTGTAAAAACCCTATAAAAAAGGAAGTTCGCAGGATGCATTATAGCTAGGGTGAGAGAATGCATGATTCTCACAGGCTGCATCATAGCTAGGTCGCGAGGAGTTCACAGTCTTCTCTATAGGCAGGGTGCGAGAATGCTTACACGTGGGAAAAATTAGCGTTTTCTCGAATCTTCTAGAAGGAGAAACTTCCATGGTGAGGTGGCATCCGAATGGTTTGGATCTTACTCACTTTCATGATTTAGTGGGATCATCCTAAACTCCTCACCTTATCCTCTTCAGCTTATAAAAGGAGAGGAGCTCTCATGGAGAAGAGCTAAGTGGTTTTTGGCTTGGGATTGTTAGCTTGGTTAGAGTGGCTTTGAGGTTTGCTTTGTCAAGATAGATTGTGAGTAGCTATCAGATCCATGGTTTTAGAGTCCTTGGAGCAAGAAGTGTGTGGGGAATGAAGGATAGTTAGAAGGGACCTTACGACATCAGGGCCACGGTTGTAATCTCTCTTTCACATTTAATATGATACAGTAATATGATTCTTTCCTATAAAGCTTGTTGTGTTTTATTGTATGATTCCTTGATCACATACATAAGTTTATATTGAGTTTATGCTATTTCTATCACTTTGGTTGGTTGCATTCTTTTGCAGGATCATCATTGTATGAGTGTTGGAACGGAGCTAGGATGGTGATGGCGAGAGGAAGCGACATTTAAATGGTATGTCACTCATCCCTCTTTAGTTAGTAAATTCAATATCTAAAACTTAAGGAAAGCATCATGTTCTGGTGTGTTTTGTTCTAGATCTAGGTGGATCTAGGGAGATCGGTTAGCATCCGCACCTACCAATTTATCTGATAACAACAAGGTTCACCATCCTCTCCAATCATTTCATAATCACTAGTATCTGTAAGTGTGCAAGAGTCACTATCACTAGCCTATGTGAAAGAGTCACCATCATCATCAGACTTCTCCAGATAAGCATCTATCGATCCATCCTCGCATGCCTCAACATCACTGTCATAGCGCACCTAAATAATATGCTTCTTACCTCTACCCCTACATCTGTGATCTGGTTCCCAAGCCACTTTGCAACTATAGCAATGTTTCCTGCTCCTAATGGGCATGGGGTTTCTCTATTCTTCCCTCCATCTAGCTTCTCTGGCTCTCTTTTCCTCTACTACGTCGATCCAATGTGTAACCTTATCTTCACTCCAACTAGGTTTTTTATAGGATACAAACTGATGGAATGTTATCATACCTCTGATACCGTAAAGCTTATCGAGGGTTTGATATTCCCTCTCATAATCAAGAATCTTCCCAGAAAAATCACACACTTCCATCCCTCCTTATGGAAGACCCTCAAGATGGCAGGAGTCTAAGCTCTGATACCACTGTAATGTTCCCAATCCAAGATGCAAGGAACATCAAAATTTTGGGTGTCTTTTTGAACTTTTCTGGTTGTGGTATTTCGTCAAAAACTTTGTTGATTTACTTGTTTGTGTGTGTTTACTTGCAAGTTGACCTCTTGATTTAGGCCTTAGGGTTTATGTTGATGATTTATATGCATGTTGCATCAATAAACAATAATATACCATAATGGAACATACCTCAACCATATGCAAGATCAACAAGATGATAAACAAGCCCAAAAACACTTCAGATCTGATTTTTATTCATAAATAGAAGAACATGATACAAAGAAGATGTTGATCTGGAATGCTCAACTGATGGATCTAATAACATAATAGGAGCCGCTACAAAATGCTCTAATAGAAGACTACAAGCCTCCAAAGGATGAGTATCCAATGAAGACCAATGTAAGAGTAGATCTGGGCCATATGAAGTGCCAACCCCTCAAGCTGAAAGATCCCATGCCATGTTACACTACTGAATAACCTCAACAATTCGGCCCTACTGCCAAAGATGTCCAATCACTCTGGTAAATATGCCAAACAGTAGATCAGGTAACTGCAAGAACAACCCAGGTGCTCAAATCTCCAGGACCCTTCTCAAAGTCATGGATCTAGCCTCCCTCCAAGAAATCGTGCGCCCCCCTGGATGCTTGAAACCCTAGATAATTTGGCCCTCCTCCTAGAGGCCTCCAAATGATCCACAAAACCACTAGAATGATAGATCGGGTCTTGGTTACCTCCCTGGTGAAGTCCCAAGCAAAATGATGAAGATATGATCTACCAAATGGGTAAAATCTTTTTCTGAAGTGTGCTCCTCTCCTCCAATTCGTCCCATGCATCCAATAAATCAAATGATCCATCAAACTCCACCGGAATGCACTAGATCTAATGGCCATGACCCTGCAATGAAAACCTAGGTGTTAGAATCTCCAGAAACCCTGCCAATCACCTGGAACAAACTTCTCTCAAAGGATGGTGTGCCCCACTTGCTAGAAACCCCCAATGATGCACCCTCCTTCTCTTCGTGTCCATGTGGCTGGTGTAGAACCCTCCTGCACTAAATAGATATAAACTAGAATGGTGTGGGAGCGTATTGTATCTTCAAGACCAAGCTTGGGACAAGCTAGGTGGAATCTTTCACCACTAAATCTTCCTCTAGGGTTTGTTAAGTCAAAACCCCCAAGGTATGGGCTCTCTAGATAGAAGCCAGATATCCAAATGATAAACATACATGAATGTTTGAATAGAAGCCCTTGTCTTTCCTTTAAACTTCCTACTCACCTTGTCCCTCCAAAGTGACTTTCATTTTATTAATATTTAATTAATTAATTAACCTTTTTACCTCTGAAAAGCGCCTTATCTCTCCTTGTGGATTCCCTAGCCATTGAAAGTCACTTCTCACCATCCCATCCTGTAGTGTTTCTCCTCCCAATTCCAATGAGCTATTACACTAAGAGGTTCCTCCAAGTAATGTGCCCAAAATGACCTCTTCAATGAATTTAATTAACTTATAGCTCAAAATACTCAAAATCATGGAAATCATCGGAATGCGATGAAACCAAATCCAACCTGTGTGGAATGGATCGTATTGATGAAATGGTATGAGTAATGCAAGAAGGACCCCAAATTACCTCTCAATAATCCATGTACTCACTATAACATCCATCTGGCTACTCTGGTCATCATAAACCTCTGCAATGTAATGATGTCCCAAAGTGGGGACATTACAAAAGATCAGAGCGGAAAGACAGGGCAAGGATAGGTGTTTGTATCCACTTTCTAGTTGTAGTTGGAGAACATAGGGGGTTGTAGCCTCCTTCTAGTTGTAGCCAGAGAATTGGGGAGTTGTAGATTCCCTCAGGTTGTAGCCTGAAAATAGGGGGTCGAAGCCTCCTTCCAGTTGCATCTGGAGAATTGGAAGTTGGTGCTTCCTTGAATTTAATTCTTAAAGACATAAGAAAAACATTTTGTGGTTTTCTCCCGCATTGGGTTTCCATGAAAAATACTGGTGTATTGTGGATTGTGTGGATGTGTCTATTATTGTTAATTTTGCACTGATGGATGTTAATGTTATATGATGCAATAAAATATTAATGATTAACTGATGAACATTGTTGAATAACTTAAATGAATATGCATTGTGGTTAAAAGGATTAATAAGTGGTATAAATTGCCCATTATTGATTCACACCCCCCCTTCTCAGTAATCCAACATATTTAATTGGACTTTTAGAACTTATATTGCATCCCTTATTGTCTTTTATGTGTTGATATATATCATTGATTATTGTTTCAATTAGGAACATCAATCTTAAATTTCTTCTCCACCTAACATTACTATATGCAAGTGTTGTTTTTCTTGTGTCTCAGGCAGGTACAAACACCCTTTGCAGGCGTCCAAATACTTGGAAACCTTAAACCACCTGGAGACAAGTCATAAAATCCATTTTTTCACTTCCATCATTGACCTTTAGGGGGATAATTCTCTTCTTTCCTTTCCATCAATCTCAATCCCCCTAGGGTCACCGGGATCACCTCCCTAGAGTGACCTAGTCACCCTCAAATTGAGGGACCTATATCGAGGTGAAATTGGGTATAGTGTCCCTTAGTTGTTTCCATTTTGGTGGTTGGGTTGAGCTTTTCCCAACCTACAACTTGTGTGATAACAATATGCTTAGCACTTATATTGAATCCTTTGTTATCTTTAGTGAGATGATATATATCATTTACTTTTACTGCAATTAGGGACAATAGGGTTAACTTATTTTTACAACTAATATATTACATTATATGCTTGGTTTTCCTTGTGTCATGGGCATGTATTCACACTTGGCAGGTCACTCAACTCATTTGGAAATCCTTAAACCTTCCCAAGACCTCCTTTTCAAGATCTTCCTACCATTTAGAATTGACCTCTAGGGAATTCCACTCATACCTATCATTTTCCATCTCAATCCCCCCTAGGGTCACTAGGTTTCCCCCCTTGAGTTGAATACCTCACCTCTAAAGTGACGGGAACACCTGACTAAGGTGATAGTGGGTAGGTTCTCTCCTAGTTGTCACCAATTGGTGGTTGGTTCAGGATTTTCTCAACCTACAAATTGTGAGATAACATTTTGGCATCATTGTCGGGTGTTATCTCCTAAACTAGCACAGTCAAAATTGTCATTTTTAGGTGATAGAGAGAACTCCAAAAAAAAAAAAAAATTCTAAATTATTATAGGCTTGTTAGAGAGCCTATTGTTTGTAAATAAACTTGGAAAAACATTGGATTTGATTTTCTTAAGCAAAAGGGAGAATTTCAGGTTTCGGTGGTTTAAACGAACCTATGAAGCGTTCATTAACCACCAAAAGCCTTGGCTTTCGGTGGTTAAAATGGAAAAATAAATCTCGATTAACCACCAAAAACATGTCAACGTGGAAAAAAGAAGGCCCATGTTTTCGCACGATCTAGCTGTCAGCTGGCGCAATCATGAAGTGATAACTGCCGAAAATTGAAGGAATCGGTGAGGTAAGATGGTATCATTACATCTGATCGGGTTTTTGATGCTCAGTAGTACTTTCAAACTACCACTTGTCATTTCGAAGTAAAGCTCGGCATAACACATAAATTTATGAGTTGATTTTTCGGCTAACTGTCTTGATGATTCACATGGCCTTTCATAACTTCAAGTCCCGAGAAGATATGTTCATAATGACTCCAAATTTAATTATGATTTAAAATCCATTGATTGAGCAATCAATTCCGAATTTTTTTTGTATTATATGGAATCCCATGATTCCAATAAAAAACCCAAGTCTGTAGTCAATTTCCATTTTGTCATATGAAGGTTGAGTTCTTTATCGTTGGTCACTATTCCCTCTGTCATTCAAATTCAAAACAGCCCGAGTCTGCAGGTAGTTTAGATTCTCTCAAGCCCGAGTTCAATTATCTCTATTGCATTATGTTTGAGCTCTCAGCTATAATCAAGCCTGCGTTTTTGGTTATAATATGTTAAAAGATTTGGTTTATCTCAATCAACTCCAAAGTCACCCCTGTTTTGTGCCTCACAATTCAACATATATCCTCTGTGTCCTCCGAAATTTAAGTGTATTGTCTCCCCAGCTTGCAGGTTTTTGATAAATTACAAGAACATGTCAACTAATTCAATCAAATACCGAAAGAAGGACCAACTCTCAGGTCCGAACTAGATGGGACTTGGTATTTGGAGGCACACCCTCAAGTGGTCGAATTCTTCAAGATGGTCGGTGTTTTCTCATATTGTGAAAAGCTGGAAGACTTCCATCAACATCTCTTGGAAGCTTTTTCCCTGTCATATGATGGAAGGAAGGTTGTTATAAGAAAGGAGGAATTTGTAGTAGACGAGGCAGCCATCATAGAGATCATTGGTCTCCCTAGAATAGGCGAGTGCTGGTTTAAGACAATCGTCCCAGCAAACATTGAATTTAGATCTTATTTGGATCCTCAACATAAGACCCTCATCTGGAAGAAGGACATACCAATGTCATTTCTTGAGCCAAAATGGCAGGCTCTGTTGAAGGCCATTTTTGCATACATTACCTATGAAGGCAGGTACAATAGGGTAATGTTCTATCACTTCAAACTGTTGAACCACTTCACTGGAAGGTCACCCATTAACCTACCTTTCTACCTTCACAAAGCACTCACTAAGATGGCCTGACAGGTTAAAGTAAAGCCTACCAAGGTGGCTAGCAGGCTGTCACACCAGGGGTTAATCACACTCATAGTTAAGGAATCCTTGAGAAAGAAAGAGGTTGACTTGAATCATTTCCTATTCTGGAATGAGTTCCCAACTGATCTTCAACAGGATGATAAGGGAAATAAGTATGCTACAAAGAAGTCCCTTACTCCTAAAATAAGTCGAAGAAATAGAAGGGTTATCTCACCTCCGAAGGAGCCAGCAGAGTCATCCTCTTCCAAATGAAAGAGAGCCAAAAGGAAATTAAATTTTGGCAAAAAAGGTGAGAAAACTGAGAATCTTGCTGAGGGAGATAACCCTCTCAATCTACCATATAGTGATTCAGAACCTAAACAAGAACAGACAGGGACACAGGGTGAAGAACAAACTGATCAGGCTACTGATGATTACCCTAATCTTCCAACTCCTACTCCTCCAAAGGAACAGAGTACACCTTTGGCTAAAGCATCTGCTAGCATACCAAGACCAGCCAGGTCACAGAAGAAAAACCAACTTCTTAAGAAGGTTTATGAGTTAGAAGTCTTTGAGAAACAAATCAAGAAGAAAAATGCAGAGTTAGTTGATAAGAATGTGGAATTTTATCATATCATTCAAGAGGTCATGGATAGACATGATAAGACTCTGGACAGAAATAAACTATTAATAAAAGAGAACACTAAGCTGAATAGACAGCTTAGACTCCTAAGGCTGAAGATGAAAGAGACTCAGACTCCAACTCCCAAACACTTAGGGTTGGAAACCCTAGCAGAATTAGCCACTTCTCTAGAGATGGAAACAGAGCCTTCTACACAGCAAATCGAAGTTTCAAGCCCTGTACAAGGATCAACATCATCAAAGAAGCCTTGAACACTCATCGAAGCAGCAAGGTATTTCAATTTTTCCAATTTTGAAATTTTGGTGAAAGAAGAGCTTTCGGTGGTTTAGGTAAACAGAACGATTGTTCATTAACCACCGAAAGCAGAGATTTTCGGTGGTTAATACACCCAGAATTCCTCTATGTTAACCACCAAAACCTGTCACTGGCCAAAGAAAGCTAAATTTTTCCCAGATCGAAGTTTTATTAATCCAAATCGTTTGAAAACTCTTTTAATGGATAGAGATTGAATTATAAAATCAAATTTAAGATCCACTTTTGTTGTAAAAGAGTTAGAAGAGGTATTCAAGTTGGTTTTGTTATCTATTTTGGTGGCAACAAATTGGGGTTTTTTCCAAACTCAGCAAATTCGAATCTCGTCTTCTTCAAGAATCATCAAACAGCCTTGGAAGGCTTATCTGCACTACACAAGGATTCTACATCATCTGAAGACCATGAAATGTGGAATTCACCTCATTTTGAGGATCATTCCTTATCTTTTGTAATCTAGTTTTTGACTTTCTATATTTAGTATTTTTGATCCACTCTTTCAGGATCTGAATATTGTATTGAAAAAACTATAAAGATGAAGACATAAGATGAACTAAGGGTTCAATCCTGGATACATTTTTCTATTGTACTAAGACTCTTATCTTGATAATAGAATCACAGTCTTCTTTTGTTGTCAATGTCAGATTTGTTCATGCACTTCATTATTCTGTACTTTATTTCAGTTTAGCTCAGCTTCTAAGAACTGTTATCTTCTTATTAAGCTCATGAACTCGAATTAAAGGAATTCTTACTATCTTGTATGACCCTACACACTGTTGTACTTGGTTATCTAGATTAGTATTCTTCATACCTTATTCCAATCACTCTGTCTGATTATTGATTTCTAAAAGAACTGTCTTATTCGAATGCATGATAAGTTGTTTTTCTCATTAGCCATTGATTTATCCCATTGTTCCAAGCATACCTAATTTACCATATTCTTGAGTTACCAAGCATCTTTTGCCTACAACCCAAAAGAGTTTCTTGGAGTGATAACACCGGGGAGGATTTTGAATCCTCTTCGGAACCCTGGTGACACTTTGGAAAGCTATCCCAAATCCTCTCCCCTAGCTTGCCTGGCGACTACACCCAAGGGACGTTTCCTTTCCAAATTTCTTGATGAGCTCCTTTTGAATCTCATCTGGCAACTCCACCTTCCCAAAACCCACTTTTCCCTTTTCCCCTTTCCCTCCTTTAATGAGCCTTGAGCTCATCCGGTGACTCCATTGAGGTATTATCCTAAGAAATGGAAACATAGCTTTTTGGCGCTTTCATGAAGCATACAAAGCCCTAGATATTGAAGCTATTGACAGATATTCAAACAAGTGCTCGATAAACTAATTCGATCTCCTCCCAAACTTCGATGGTAATCCATTGTCGGACATAGCACATGTTGTTGATTTTACCAGATGCATCTCCATTTTGAGAGCCACAACATGAGGATGTATGTCTGCGGTTGTTCATGCTATCCTTGGAAAGTGAACAGAGGGATTGGATCAAGGATTCTTACAAGCCAAGAAGTATATATTTTTTGACCATCCTCATCAGAGAGTTCCTTAAATGTTAGGGACCAAAATCTGAAAGCCTTGAAGATAGAATTCAGGACCTGGAGGATTCTTTTTCAAGAGAAGGTTTTGATTTTGATCCTATTAAAGTCTTGAGAGAAACGCTTCTTCCAGAGTGTGTTAAAGAAACAATTTAAAGACAAGAAGTTGAAAACAACAATGAGAAAAATTTTGAGTGTCTGAAGCAAAGCACAAAAGAAGATGATGAATTTTGTGAACAACTGATGAAACTTTGTCCTGATAAAGACTTTCTGACTAATTTATGTCAATAGAGAGAGGAAGAGTATAGCATCATCATCGACAATTATGAGGAAAGGGCTACCTTAAGATTATCCTGGGAAGTGGCAATTGCATATTTTGGAACAAGAACATTATACGACGATGTGACCGAGAAGTATGGGTACCAGGAAAACTTCCCAAGTGACGATGAACCTCTCTCCATGCTCGAGGACGTCTACAAAATCGTTAGAGATCAATATCAAGATGGTGAATTCTCTAATCCTATTTATGAAGAAAATCTTGAAGAAAATCCCGATGAAGAGGATTCGGATGAGACATATGATGAAGATGACGTATATTCCCTTCCACTTGATGAGAACATCTAGACATCTACTTCTCCTGCACATCAAGAAGGGAACATGATGAGTTATAGTCCTTTTGAAAACTTTGATGATGCTTTGTTCCATGACTGTGGAAATGAAGAAAACTACCAAAGGGATCTCGATGAAGTTTTTCTTGCAAAAGGCCTGAATGAGACATTTTTATCTGATTTCCCTTTTGAAGAAAAAAAATTTCTTCAGTCTTGTGAAGAAGTAATCAGTTCCTATGATATTGATGAATTTGTGGAACAACCCTTGAATATAGTTGACGACCACATTGACGATTTCATACAAGTTGGGAGATGTAGATGGGATGTGGTTTGCTTCATTATTGATAGAGACACCATTTATGACGTTGAGGGTAGCTCTAAGGAAGAGGGGGTTCAAATGTCATCTTCAGAGGATTGGTCTTCATATGTGTATGATACAGATATTTGGCAGTCTGGTGATGATATGGTTACATATTTGTTCCGCACCATCAAGGATGACTTGTTGCAACATACTCGGAGTGATCTTCAGTAATCCCTTGATACATTCCCTTCTGAGGATGCATATTTTTTCTATGAGTATTTTTAGCCATTATGCTTGGATTTTGATAGACACTAGGTCTTGGCCAGCCCAAAGCAGTCCGAGGTCCACACTACCAAATGAAATTACTTTCATGTTGAGACTTTGGGCAGGGATTCGCAGACAAATAAGAGATGTTTGCTAAGTCTGACAAAGGAGTTCCTCTCTAAGGTTGTGCCTTACCCTATTTCCTCTTATTTGGGAAATCATAGGGTTTTCTTGGGATCTCTCATCCTTTCTCAGCCTTCAGGGAGCCGTAATTTTTTTAGTGAAGATGAAGA
Organism: Picea sitchensis; assembly: GCA_010110895.2. Lineage (NCBI taxonomy): Eukaryota > Viridiplantae > Streptophyta > Pinopsida > Pinales > Pinaceae > Picea > Picea sitchensis. The sequence goes on from SNQJ01S0024351.1 coordinate 72,562, forward strand.
AGAGTCGTCGTCTATATATGGCATCCCTCTTCAGATATGGATTGATCATACGTGTGGATACACTTTCAAGTGGAATGATTAGGCTAATGGTTTCTCTTTCCAACAATATTTCCTCCCTCCCACCCATCTCCATGAGTTTATTTCATGATCGATTATATGTGTGTTTATACTCATGATTATTATGTGCTTGACTTATCTTTGTTGTATTACATGATTAAGCATAGAGGGAGATACTTTGATGAGGTGACTAGCTGGTTGCATCGGTTGTATGATTTCACTTGACATTACTCATTCCCTTATCTTCAGGGCCCTAAGGCCCCAGGTAAGTAGGTAGGTCATCTTGATTTCTTTCATTTTCATCTTGATTTCTCATATTACTTTAGATGCATTTCATTTTCATTTTTATCTACTTGCATATTGATTTCATGCTTAGTTTAGAGATTTTTTAAAAACGTGTCAAAATTTTTCTTTTCTAGATTAGATTTTTATTTTGGATTTTATGTATATGAATGAAGGGTGATAGCACCACCCTACATTCTCTTATGATTTCGTTTGAGTTTTGGCAGGCACGGGTCTACCAGGAGAATGTTGCGGTTCTCATGCACTTTACAACGAGCACATGTCCCCAAGTAGGAGCCATATGTTATACGCATTTTGTGGGATAACTAAGGAGATCATGTATCGAGACCCTCAGGTTGCAGATATGGAGTGTCGAGAGACTACATGACCAGCAATACCTACCTTGCACATATGGAGACCCTTCTCACCACCACAAAGGTCAGGATTTTCATATGACATCCACCACACTAGTTAGCTTCTGAAAGGCATTGGGCCTTGCTCCATGAGGTACAAGTCATGTATTATGGTGAGTGTCATTTCAATATTTGAGGAATTTGAGTATGTTGTATCTTAGATTGCTTTAGATTTCATGACATGCTTGGAAATTATGTCTTTTTCCTTGCTTCACCTTGGTGATTGACATTGTTCCCTAGTAAGTGGTTTTCCTCGGCAATGGGTTTTCTATTAGGAATTCTCTTGAAGATCCATCGTATCGTTCCCAGCCATACTTACCACTTTTCATCACTTAAACCCACCATTTCCTTATCTCTTGGGATTTTAGGGTGTATTGACCCAAGAAGGGGTTGTCCCTCATTCTATGGGAAGAAGGGGTTGAAGGCCCAGAGGGATTATTTTTAGGTAAAAGATAAAAGCCTATTTATAAACCTTCCAAATGATTCACCAAGGGATCCCCCAAGAAAGCACTGAAACACTTCTTTGTAAGAAAAGGGGGACCCACAAGATTAAATGATAAAATTCTTAGGGGGTTAGTTGGAGGATAGGAGGTCTCATCACGAGCCGACCTATCATGATCATGGGTATCTAGCGGTATGGAATTACCATGATCTGGCCACCAAGCCAAGGTAGTGTCTCTCAATTGCACAACTGAGAGAAAGGAGGTCTCATCATGAGCCAGCCTTCTCATTTCTGCAAGGTATTTGTGAGTGACACTGTCATTATCTAAACACCATGCCAGGACAGTGACCTTCAACTTGTTTCTTAAAACATGAAAGAAACAAAAGAATGGCAAGAGGATGGGTTTGGAAAAATTGCATTGCAAATGAAGGTGCCACACACCCTCTACAAAGGCACCCATGAATGAGACACTACAACCCATTGTTTTTCATGAACCCCATGCCCATTGAATCTTGACCCTTAACCACTTCATCGAGTTCACATGGCTTAGAGAGGGATCACTTGGGAAACACTCCTTGACCTAGGGAAAGATCTACCCAATAGGACACCTCATCAACCCTCCCATATCCAAGCTTGGAAAGTCACATAATGTCTTTGAGCACTTACTTGTTTGACAGGGTGATCTTTTATGCACATGCTCAGGTGGCTCATTTATTGATTTGATTTACTCATGATGATATTTTGACTTGAGATCCTTGGAGGGCATGCTTATTTTTCTTTGCAAGACCTAGTTGGTGGATAGTTTTGGAGGAACAAGCTTAGCTTGGGCTTCCATGGGGCTTGAAGCCCACAGGTTGGATTCCAAGGGCCCACATATCAAATGAGAGAGACATACCTTCGGAGGCCTAAAATACATTGTGGACGACATGACCTATTCCTTGCATGCCAACCTTTTTTCCTAAGAGAGGCAAAACATCACTTTTGGAGGCTTGACGTCATGCTTGAGGGGCTTGAGGTGGTGATGAGTACACATGGAACGTTTTGAACGAAGGAACCCTTATATCATGATATAGAAGGTTGGATTGGAGACACGTGACTTTTGGATGCCTAACTCTATCATCTCCAACTCAATGTTTGACCTAAAAGTGCCAAAACATCCCTCTTAAATGGGTGACATCACTTTTAGGGTTTTCATTTGTGAAAAAAAGTAAAAATTAGAAATAATTTTTTAATATTATTTTGTAAAGGGGCAAGATTAGGGTTGTTGACCCCTATTCTTTTGGTTTACCCTAAAATTATGTGGACAAACCATGTTAGTGACATTTTGTATAAATATAGATCATATGATCTCATTTTACAACATAACTCTCCCATTGTGAGAAGTATTGGACTAAAATTTTCACTCTCTTTGGATAGTTTCTCTCTTGTGCTCTTGTGTATGGCTATCTCTTCGGTTATTGGTTGATGGAAGCGATGTGCTAGCTTTGGAAGGATTTTCTATAGATATTGTGGTGGTTTGTCTTAGCTTTTTTTCCTTGAATTGGTAAAGCTTTTTACATTGTGCTATCATTTGTTATTCAATTCAAGGTTATTTTACTAGAGATAGGTGGGAAGTATAAGGGAATACACCCCCACCTTAGCCTTCATCACTTTATGCTTACATTTTATTGTTTTAATGAGGGTTTCTAAGAGAAGTATAAGTGCATAGACCCTCTTAGCCTAAACCCTAGTTAGAGATACTTGTCTTGGGGAGTAAGAGGATTTACACCCCCAAGGAGGTAGTACCTATAGCTCTTTCTTTGCTTGGATCCATTAACTGAATTATTAAAGGAACTAATCATTACTTATTGCATTGGAGAAATAAATTGATGCCTTGGTAAACCTGAAATTTTCAATTTTTAAAGTTGTCTCTTTGGGAAATTGTTCCTTGAGCCTTTGGCTCTCTTGCCTCATTGAGGCGTCCCCTTTCAACCATAAATTCTTGTTGTTTTTATAAAACTAACCTACATTCAATAGGGCTGCGGAAAACTAACCCTCTAACCCCTAATAACTCCTAAACTAACCCTAGGATTTATCCCTAACTTTTCCCTAACTCTCTATTAACCCTAGCACACATATTGGGTTAGTTAGAAGTGGTTTCCAGTGGCTGAATTTTCTGCTGTTAAGATTGGTTTTCTACAGCCACAAGGCTGATATTATCATTGCAGCAACCTTTTGTTTCAGCCTTTCTGTTTGTGCTAGAGTTATTCCTTAATAATTGATGAGTTGAGATAGCTTTCACTAGCTTGTCTCTTGTTTATTTTTTCATATGCTTAGCACTTATATTGCATCCTTTTCTATATTTATTGAGCTGATATATATCATTTACTTTTTCTGCAATTAGGTACAACAAGCTTAACTTGCTTGTCCAATTAACATTTAGGGACAACAAGCTTAACTTGCTTGTCCAATTAACATGTTACCTTATATGTTTGGTTTTTCTTATGTCTCGGGCATGTATTCACACTTGGCGGTTCACTCAACTCATTTGGAAACCCTTAAAACTTCCCTTTTTAAGATATTCCTACCATTTAGAATTGACCTCTAGGGACATCCACTCATACCTATCATTTTCCATCTCAATCCCCCCTAGGGTCATCGGGTTTCCCCCCTTGAGGTGACTACCTCACCTCTAAAGTGACGGGAACACCTGCCTTAGGTTACAGTGGGTAGGTTCTCTCCTAGTTGTCGCCAATTGGTGGTTGGGTCTGGCTTTTCCCAACTTACAACTTATACGATAACATGCAACATTGTTGAAAAAATCGATGTTGGCAAAAAATTTGCAAAGGTCTGGAATTCAACTTCTTTGAAACATCAGTAAAAAAACTCGAAAAACTATGGCAAGCATAAAAAAAGACAAAAAAAATAATAATAATAATAATTTAAACATATAACCTAAGTAACCGGACATGCCCCTAGGGGTGCCATGTCTGTACCCCATGTGTTCAACACATGTCACGTAAAAAAGAGACCTACACGTCTCTAAAAGCAATTTAACTCTTCTATTTGCTCATTTTCATTTGTGGGAAGGAGATATGAGGTTTGTTGGTGTGCAATTGAAGGGTAAATTTGAGAATTGAAGGGATTCCAAGATCTTTCTAGGTGTATATTCTTCTATTTTCTTATTTTTGTTTGCGGGAAATAGCTATGAGGTCTATTGGTGTGCAATTGAAGGGTAAATTTGAGAATTGAAGGGATTCCAAGTGCTTTCTAGGTTGATATTATTCTATTTGCTTATTTTTCATTTGCGGGAAGTAACTATGAGGTCTATTGGTGTGCAATTGAGGGTAAATTTTAGATTTGAAGGGATCCCAAGTGCTTTCTAGGTGGATTTGCAAACTAGATTTCTTTTTTTTTTCAACAACAATGTTTTCTTTTGCTCATTCCACAAGTATCATGGCTCAATTATCAAGGGAAGATAGTAAATATCAAAGGAAAGGGAGGAATTCCRCTGTTGGTGTTGCATCCCCCTTCAACTTCATYTATTTAGGCCAATGTTCCATTTTCTGCAAGTGTAGATTCAAATGATGAAAAACATTTTGTTGTAGAAAGACATCACGCTCAAGAAAAGAAATATCCATTGTGGAAGTATGTAACAAGAAAACAAGGGTTTGGGACCATGTTAAGTGGGGGAGGGAATGTTCTTTGGACATGCAACTTCTTCCATTTTTAGTATAGGAGAGCCTACTACTAAGTTAAGGGCCATTTGTTGGCCCTTGACCGTGGACTTGGAGCATGTAAAGCATTGATTGCATCCAAACAAAATGAAATGGAAAGAGAAGATAATATTGACCTAGGGAATGTGGAAATAGTGAGTAGGAAAAACAAAAATGAGGATCCTCTTCCATTATTGAAGAAGCCATCTAGTGGATTTGGGAGTGGAACTACAATTCAACTAGAAAGAAAGAGGTTAGCTCCAAGTGGTGGTCCAATGGACAAGATATTTCAACAAGAGAGGAAAGATGGGGTTGATCTTACCATTCAGTTCTTTTTCTATCTCAAATTCATTTCAATTAATGTTGCATAGTCTCCTTTGTTTATTGAGATGTGTTGAGCTCTAATTGAACGAAATCCAACTGGGTATGTGCCTCCTATTTTATATAATCTTAGAACTACATTGTTAGTTAAGGAAAATGAGGTGGATAAAATTCTAGAGCCTATTAAATCATCATGGCCCTCATTTGATGTCAGTATTGTTTATGATGGATGGATGAATGTAGCATTCCATTCACTCATCAATTTCATGGTGTATTCACTTAGTGGAGTAGTATTCTTGAAAGTGGTTGACGGTCTTGGAAAATATAAGGATGAACAATATATGGGTGAGTTGTTCATTAAAGTTATTGAAGATGTAGGTGTTGATTCTTGTGTGTAAATTATTACAAATAATCAACCTATTTGCAAGGCTACTGGCATGATTGTGGAAGCTAAATATCCACATATATTTTGAATATCTTACATTGTTTATTCTTTGAATTAGCACTTAAATCTATTGTGTCATATGTGACCTGGAGGTGAAGTATTATTGAGGATGCTCACCATATCCACAATTTTGTACAAAACCATACCAATGCCCTCATAATCTATATAGCCTCAAAGAGTACACACATCTATCATTGTTGAAGATTACAAATACATGGTTTGCCTCCTCATTCATCATTCTTAATAGGTTGAGGGAGGTCAAGACTTCTCTTCAGGTCATGGTTATCTCAGATTTTTGGTCTTTTTGGAGAAAGACGGATCAAACTCCTTCAAAAAAGGTTAAGGATACAGTGTAAGTTGATGGTTGGTGGTGTTATCCCCATTTTGTGGGATAACTAAGGAGATCATGTCTCGAGGCCCTCAAGTTGCATATATCCAATAGTGTCCACTTGCACAGATGGAGACCCTTCTCACCACCACAAAGGTCGAGATTTTCAAGACCATACCAGTTGGATTTTGAAAGGAACTAGGCCTTTCTCCATGAGGTACAAGTTAGGTATTATGGTGAGTTTCATTTCAGTATTTGAGGCATTTTGAGTATGTTGTATCTTAGACCGCTTTAGATTTCATGACATATGCTTGGACATTATGTATTTTGCCTTGTTTCACCTTGTTTGTTGACATTGTGCCCTAGCAAGTGGTCTTCCTTGGGAATGGGTTTGCTACTAAGAACTCCCTTGAAGAGCCATAGTACCGTTCCTAGACATACTTACCACTTTCCATCACACAAAACCCCCCATTTCCTTGTCTCTTGGGATTTTAGCATGTATTGAACCAAGAAGGGGTTGTCCCTCACAAGGTTGTTGGCAGCGAGGAGAAAGAGCGGGGAGTGTGGATTTTCAAAAATCTATGGGAGCAGGAGCGTTTTGGGAGTGTTTTTTATATAATACATAATATATATATATATAACATGCAGAATGTTGAATCAATTGCAAAAAATATGAAAACATAGATGTAAGATCATTTAACTAATTGATTAGTGATTAATCTATGATCATTAAAGCATCAACCATTTAGTACATACTACATACCACACATATAACATCAATCGTAAACATTTTTGGGACTCAACATTAAAGAAGCATAACATCAATCATAAAAGAATCATAACATCAATCATTAAAGCATCATAACATTAATCATAAACTTCAAAGGTAAATTGTCATATGATGTTCTTAAGTTCATAAGTTCATAACTTCATTGTTTAAAATTTATAGAATAATCCATAATAAAGAGTCAAGACTCAAGACTCAAGACAAAGTACTAAGTTTTAGAGACTACTTCTAAACATGAAACAAAAAAATAGATCTAGCAAGTACTAAGTACTATGCTCTAAGTTTTCCTCTTGCCACGAGAAACTTCTAGTTTCTTCTCCCGTGATCTTTGAATAAGAGGAGGAACAGGTGGAAGTGATTGTGGAACATTACCAGTAGTTGAATGGCCCCCACATGAAAATGGATGTTGTGTAGATAAAGGTAAAACTGATGAATCTGTAACCCTTGTAGTGGATGGGGGTGGCATTTCTCCTCCAGGAATATGATCGCCATCATGATCACTCAAGAGTTCTTCTTCCAAGCGCTCTAAAATAATTGTTCCATCCAGTAAATTAGTCTCCTCTGGATTGTTATCCCAATTCATATCTATTTTACAAAAATCATTCCCCTCTGCATCCCAGTAATGCGACAACAATCTCAAGTTGTAATGCACATAAACCAAGCTTTATGCCCGATCTGCATTCAAGTTGTTTCTCTTTACATTGTGGATGAAGCTATAGGTGCTCCAACACCTATCTATAGAAGGGGTGTTACAGACCTGAGAAAGCACCTTCACCTCCAATTTATGCAAATTTTTGGAAGGAGATCCATACATGTTCCACCATTCGATGGCACCCAACCTGTCTCGATATTTGGTTGCATGCAAGTTACCAAAGACTCCATGCTCATTGATGTATTTTAGTAATTCACTTCGTACTTGAGCACACTCCTCTTCATCAGGTACCAACTTGTCCAATGCAAGCATATATCCATTTTGCACCTCTAGATATGTGTGTGGTTTTCTCCTTTCCCCACCCTCGGGTGCTGGTTGGGCCAACCAAGATGAAGAATAATATTTTGGGGTAAGGACATATGCCAAGGCATGGAGTGGAACATTCAAATTATCCCACCTTTTGACCACAAGTTTATGTATATGATCATACAATATCGCATCCTTCGGCTCCACAATGTCTTTGATTTGTCCTAACATGTTGTCCATCTTCTCATACACCTCTCCAATCACTGGTCGATCTGTATCTGAAAACTGAATCATAATGTAAATGGGTTTGGTGAACTGCAGAATATACTGAACCTGTTGCCAAAAATGGCCATCAAGAATTGTGTCCTCCACCTCCTGAAAGTCACTTCTCTTAGATGTGGATGTAGCCTTGTCTTTTAGATCCTGCCATGAATCACTCAAGGCCATATTATCCAATGCCTCTCTTACCTTCAACAAACGCCTAAAGGTGAGATAATAGCTAGCAAATCTGGTCTTTGCAATCTTTAGTAACTCCAACTTGGAGTGACTGTGAAAAATGTAGTGGGCCATGCTATGATTGGTAATAAATATTATCATATTCTTCCCTCTCTTGTACAAAGAACCAATCCATCTATAATCACGGTCCTTCATTTTAATGATATCATGCATCAAAAGGTTCATTGTGTGAACCAAACACCCCGACCAAAATATATTGGGGTACCTATCTTCAATGATTTCTCTTGTTGCCTTACAATTAGCAGCATTATCAGTGATGACTTGAATGACATTTTAGGGCCCAATATCTTGAATTGTTTTAAGGAAGGCATCTGCAATATTAATCTATGTTTTGTAGCGATCTGAGTAGTCATGGGTTGAAAGGAATATCGCACCACTCTTAGACATAGCAAGAATATTTATTATTGGCTTTCCTTTCACATTTGTCCAACCATCAGATACAATTGATACCCCATTTAGGTTCCACTCATTTGTAAATTTTCCTAGAGCACCTTGGATTTTGGCTCTTTCCCTGTCAAGTCCCACGGTTCTAGCTTTGTCATACACAGGGCTCCTATAACCTTTAGGGGCACCATTGATGGC